>CAUYUJ010000558.1:1352500-1427500 GCA_963575745.1 Prorocentrum cordatum
CAGAATTGGGCTCTCGCTAAGGCGCCGCGCACATTCGTTTCAAAAGTTTCCAACAGCTGCAAGGATGGAGGGCGGGTCCTTTTCCAAATTGGGGTCTCGCTGAGGCGCCGCGCACATTCGTCTTAAAAGTTTCCAACGGTTACAAAACGTCATGCAAAGTCCACGCGCGCGCGAACATGTCAAACCCATACCGAACACAATAGTACTGCAAACAGTTCAACATAAAATCCTTCGATGCCCATCTGTGCTCCAATACGAAATGTTGCAGATGTTCTGCCCGCGCGCGTTTTTTCTACGATTCAATTTCAACGTGTGCGTCCAAATATCGAGATCTCATCTCACCTCACGGTACATTCGCGTTGGTCTAGCATGCGTCCAGGGCATTGACAACAGTCAAAATAATACCTTACCATGCGGGACACAGATATCCTTACATAGCCATTGGTTTTCTGAGAAGCTTGAGATATACCTCTTCAAACACATAAGCTTTTTATTAAAAAACTGAATTGCTGCTCATCCAAAATCTGCCGGATGCATTGAACTTCAAAGCGCGCAGTTTCTCATCAATGTCAGGCCAATGCGGCGCCTGCTTTTCAAGGGCGCGCGTCCAGGTGTGAAAAGGATTCTTGTATGAACTTATGAGGAGGGGACATGGGACGGGAGGGTGTATAGCAGCATCGCTGATGCATCCTGAGTTCTCTCTGGTCCTCCTCCTCCTCCTCCTCCTCCTCCTCCTGCTCCTCCTCCTCCCTCCCTCCTGCCCGGGTGCCCGGGGGATGCCGGCATCCCCCGGGCGCCCGGGTGCACGGGTGCCCGGGTGCCCGGGTGCCCGGATGCCCGGGTGCCTGGGTGCCCGTGTGCCCGGGTGCCCGGGTGCCTGGGTGCCCGGGTGCCCGGGAGATGCCCGGGAGATGCCCGGGTGCCCGGGAACCGTGCCCGGGTGCCCGGGAACCGTGCCCGGGTGCCCGGGAACCGTGCACGGGTGCCTGGGCGCCCGGGTGCCCGGGCGCCCGGGTGCCTGCAGGGTGCCCGCCGGATGCCCGGGTGCCCGGGTGCCCGGGTGCCCAGGTGCCCTGATGCCCGGGCGCCCGGGTGCCTGGGAGCCCGTGTGCCCGGGTGCCCGTGTGCCCGGGCGCCCGTGTGCCCAGGTGCCCGCCCGGATGCCTGGGCGGAGGAATAGTCTGATTATGCCGATCCCCGCATTTCCCCCTCCTCCATCCTCCACCTCCTCGCTCTTCCTCCCAGGCCTTGTATCCTCCTCTCATCCCTCCTCCCTCCTCCCTTCTATTCCTGCCTCTTGCCTCTTGCCTGCTCTCCCTTCTTCTCCCTCCTGCCTCCTGCCTCCTCCCTCCCTCCTCTCAACTCCTCCTGCTCCCTCCGCCCTCCCCCCTCCTGCTTCATCCATACTCCCCCCCTCCATCCTCGTTCCTCTGTTCTTTTCCTTCCTCACCCCTCTACTAGGCACGCGGCAATGCCTGCTGAACGGAAACTGATACTTTTTCCACTGTACTCGCTACGTGGCAAACGCCTGGGGGCGAACAGATGTGCTAATCCACTTTCCTCGCGACGTGGCAACGCTGGCGGAACTGACTAAATATTATTCCGCGCGAGTTGCCAGGTGGAAGCGACTGGGGAGCGAAACGCAAACTGCTCCACTCCACGACTCGCCACGTGGCAACGCCTGCGAGGCGGAACGCATTTTTCACTCTACTCGCCACGTGGCAACACTGGGGGAGCGAAACAAATACTGTTCAACTCTCCCTGCCACGTGGCAGCGCTCGGAGGGGGGAACGAAACTACTCCACTGTACCGACCACGTGGCAGCGCTTGCGGGGCGAAGCAGAAATGCGTTATTCTACTCGGCACGTGGCAACGAAGCGGGCCGGCAACACATGCTACCCCTCTCTACTCGCCACATGGCAACGCCACGTGGCAATTCTTGAGAGGTAAACAAAATTACTATTCCACTCCATTCGCCGCGTGGCAACGACATGTGGAGCGAACAAGAAGCCAAAACATACTTCATTCATCATGTGGCAATGCCGCGAGGACCGAACATATTGTACAATCCACTGCACTCGCCACGTGGCAGTGCCTGTGGGGCAAAAGTAAAGATCCCGCTCAATTCGCCACATGGCAGCGCCGCGGGGCGGGAACACATGGAGCGCCACTCCGTTCGCAACAGGGCAACGACAGGCTGGCGAATAACATAGAATACATCTTAACCGCACAACTCGATTGCATTCGACGTGGCGGCGCCGCGGAGGCGAACACCAAACTCTATTCGGCACGGGGGTCCAACGCGGACGAAGACAAGGACGTCGACGACGACGACGACAACGACGAGAACGACGACGACGGACGACGATGACGACGACGGGCGACGATGACGACGATGGGTGCGAATCCAATTTTATCTAGAGGACGCACAAGTCGGCGGCGATCGAGGGGGGGGGGAAATCAAGAGGAGAAGACCTTCTCAGAAAGTGGCAGAGCTTCTCAAAAGCGCTGCTGCCTCCTGAGAATTTTTTCGTGTCTTCGGGAGACGCTTAGAACGCGACTCAGAAGGCTGGGAAGCCACCGAGCCTTCTGAGAAGGCCCGCCCCCTCTTACTTCCCCCCCCATCCCTAGTCGCCGAATCCAAAGGAGTCGCAGAAGGGCACCGAAACCGCCACCCCACAGACCTCTCGCAGGGTGGGCCCCGACCAGCAGATCCCGGGGCAACTCCAGACGTGGCTGCGAGGGACAGGCCCACTGCGATCTCACCCAACCTCCATTCTTGAGAAGATGCAGAAGGTGCGGAAATCCCAGCCCCACGGTCGACATCTCGCAGGGCGCGCCCTGACCAGCAATCTCGGCGCAACGCCAGCCGTGGCTGCGAGGAGCAAGCAGAGGAATCTGTACCCGTTCCTCCTCTGGCCTCCTCTTCCACCTCCTCCTCCTCCTCCTTCTCCTCCTCCTCCTCCTCCTCCTCCACGCCATCGGCAGCGGCAGAACAACACTCGGCGAGGATCCTTCTCATTTGGCACAGGCAGATCATCCTTTTCCTCGCCTTCCTCCATCTCCAAAATCGCCACCCAAACCTTTCCAGAGCGCGCGTTGAGTAAACCCCCAGAGGTCTGGGCCCGTCCCGAAAATAGTTAATTGCTTCATCCCGTTCCGCCAGCGAGCGACCCCAGAGACCAGGGCGACCCCGAAGAATTTGAGAAGACGACTTCGTCTGAACGGTTTCATCCGACGCCACTTCTTCCGGGGGATTTCTTCCGGCGCAATATTTTCAGGGCAATTTCTCCCGGGTGGCCTCCTTGGCCTAATTCGCCCGGCGGGGCTTTTTCCGGGCCGTTTTTTCCAGCGGATTTCTGCCGACCGACTTCTTCCGGAAACGATCTTCTCCGAAATTAGTATTGTGCCGAACCATTTTTTCCGAGCGATTTTTGCTGGGCGACTTCTTCCGAACGGTTTCTTCCAGGCGCGTTCTTCCAGACGCCTTCTGGGCGACTTCTTCCGGGCGAGGCGACTTCTTCTGGGCGATTTGTTCCGGGCCTCTTCCGGGCCGCTTCTGCCGGGCGCCTTCTCCCGGACCGCTTCTCCCCAACGACTTCTTCTAAACCGTTTCTTCCCGACAACAACTTCTGGGCGCCTTCTTCCTATCGATTTTGTCCGAACATAACTTTCAGCGTTTTCCTCATCATCGAGTCCGCTACCTGGTGTCAGATCAGCTTGCATCATAATGTCGAGGAACCCGCGCTGGACCTTGCGTTCCACTCTTACGTCGACGACGCTATTCGCAAGATAGTCGTGGCAGCACCTACAGCATCGGAGTTCTCAAGATGGCCTCGGGCTTACGACCTGCCGCCGTCGGCAGAGCTTCGCCGCTATTGCTACGCCTTCAACCCCAGCAAGAATGTCAGCAGCCACTCGTTCCCGGGCGTGGGATTGCACGCTCGCCGCAGGGAGGTGATTGAAAACAAGGTTCGTCTCGCTGGAGCCCCTGCAGACTCTACTCGTCACCTTTTGGGGCAGGTCATGGGAGATTGTTCGTTTCGGGTTGAGCTGATCTCCAGATTGTCTGCGATCTCGTCGGGTTTCTACTCTATGGGCCAGTACTGGTACTCCAAGCGTGTCGCCTACACCGAGCGGCGCGCCGTCTTCCTTGCACGTGCTGTGGGGCCTGCTTGCTCGGCATGCGAGGCGTTCCTGCCGACTCCGAGTCAGGTGGACCAGCTCTCGTCCAGGGTGGTGTTCTTCGGGCGCAAAGCCATGGGGGGGCTGCGAACTCTTGGGAGGGTGGCCACGCCCGCTCCGTCACTTGTGAGGCCGTTCTGAGGTACTGGAAGGTCCCCCCGCTGGAGGTCGAGTTTCGGGTCCGGCGCTTGCGGTGGTACCAGCAGTGGGCGATCGCCCCCCTCAGGCACATGAGCGAATGGGCCCCCCTTTCTCGGCGACATGAAAATCGAAAAGCTATGGGGCCTCAGCACTCTGACCTCCGAGGGCCACCTCGCGTCGACGGCGAACCCCTGGGCCAGTCAGTTTGCTCGGGATCCTGAGGCGCTTCGGAGGGTCTCCGCGGACATCGAGGAGGATATGAGGTCTTGGTCGGGCGCCCCACTGGAGTTTTTTCGAGGAGGGGGACTGACTGGTTCGCGGAGCTGGACCTCTCTGTCGTCAGGGCCGCGTGACTCTCGGTCTCCTTCCCCCCCGCCAGGGCGCCCCTCTTCTCAGGCCCTACCAGCTCTACCAGAGGCACCTGCAGGGCACGCTGAAGGCTTTCGCTGCACGATCGACGGTTGCACAAAATGGTCCTCGACTAAACGGCAATGGTTAGTGCATGCTCGGGCGGCACATGTTTTTACGACGCTAATCGGTGAAGCTACCCAGGGGGCCTCGTGCTTCGTCTGTTGCAGCAGGTTTCAGAGTCGGCATTCGGCCTACAACCTTGCGCTGGACTCGTTCGCTTCGGCATTCTGCAAGCACCAGCTCATCGCTACTCTCGAGCCCGGCCCCCCGAGTGCCCTTTCGCCTGCCGCCTTCGCGAGGCTCAAGCCCCTACAGAGATAGAGCTTCACATCCGCGCTCGGCTTCACTTTGAAGATCTGCCACTTGTACTGACTGACGGAGCTCGACGAGCCCAGCTGGGCGGCGAAGCGCAAGGGTACTGCAGCGACGGAGGAGGCCGACTCGAGGTCTGCCGAGCAGGCTCGCTTGCTTCAGGAGCTCAGCAAGGAGGCGACGGCCAACCAGAAGGGCGGCAAAGGAGGAACGCTTAAGGCCTTGCTGCTGGTGCTCACGAAGCTCGCCCTCACCAGCGCGCGCGAGTTGGCCGAGGTGATTGGCGCTTGCTTCACGTGCTACACGGTCGGCTCCCAGGCCCCGCTCGTCAAGCCGCTACAGGGGGCAGGGCGCGCCTGCGCGGAGAGCTGCAAGGCCGAGGGCAAGGGGCGTAAGTTCGGCCCGCCGTGGCCGCGCGTCTTCAAGGCCTTCATCAAGTGGGCATGCACGGACGGTGTGCAGACGACCCCGCAGCCAGTTCAGGCGATCTCCCAGGACTACTGGAAGCAGGTGGTTCTCGGCCCCGACGCGTTGGTGAGGATGGCAGTGTTCTGCCGCCACTTCCAGATCAAAACCTGATGGTACGACAAGAAGAAGGCCACCAAGCCAGATCGTCTCAATATGCATATCATGATGGGAGTTTAGCAGCAGGCCAACAAGTGGAACGGGAGCCAGCACACGCTGATGGAGGCCATCCAGATCACGCTCGAGGCCGCCAGCACGAAGGAGCAACCCGTCGTCTTCCTCCCAGGCCCCCCCCCCGCGGCGGGCTCGAGCGAGAGGCGGCCAAGCTCGTCGAGAGGTTAGGCCTCAAGGACACGCCAGCGGAGGGGGGGTGAGAACCCGTCTCGTCGAGATCAACGGTTCGTGCCGCGCCGCCGAATTATACCTCCAGGGCCACCTGGCCGACGAACCCCTTCTCGCCCTCCAGGCTCGGACCTCGTCCCCCATCCTTGTGTGCGCGGATGGTGCCCTGGAGGTTGGTGTTTTTTTTTATGGGGCCTCCCCCATTCAGGCCTTCCTTGGCGCCGAGCGGTTTCGGGCGCTGTCGGGGGTCCCTGGGCAGGTGCGCCTCCCCGAGAGCCAGCTGGAGGAGGGCCGAGTCGTCGGGTCTTCGAGGCCCTCGGACGCCTGGGCGGTGCCGCGCCATGAGTCCTGATTGGGGTTGTGTTGGGGTGGACTCTCGCGTCGTCTGCCCTCGGACCTGCACTGCAAAGGAGTGCATTGGCGTGCCCCCGAGGTGTCCCCCAATGGGCGTTTCGCTAGAACTTGTTGTATCCCCCTGCAGGGCCCCACAGAAGATTCTCGGGCCCCTTAAGTGGTTCTCAAACGCCTGATCCGTTTTTTGTTTTCCTGAAAAAGCTTGCAGGGTGGCGGAGGCTCCCAGCGAGCTGTTTCATCGGATCATTGGTGCCGTTTTGTTCCTCGTCCTCCTCCCCCTCCTCCTCCTCCTCCTCCTCGTCCTCCTCCGCCTCCTCCTCCTCCTCCTATTCCTCCATCCTTTCCTCTGCGTCTCCTCCCCTCTCCTCCTCCCACTCTTCGTCCTCCTCGTCCTCGTCGCATTCGTCGTCGTCGTCCTCCGTCTCCTCCTCCATTTCCTCCTCGTCCTCCTCCTCCTCCTCCTTCTCTTCCTCTTCCTCCTCCTCCTCCTCCTCCTCCTCCTCTTCCATCTCCCCCGAGCCGATGTTTTCCGAGAACAATCTCTCTGTCGCCAACTTCTTCTGGACGAGTTCTTTTGGGCGGCTTTTTCCGGACCGCTTGTTCCGAATGCGATTCTTTCCGCGACGAGTTCTTCCGGAACAATTTCTCCTGACCATTTCTTCCGTGCCACTTCTCCCGGGAAAACAAAAACGGGAGATCGTCGCGGAGGAAATCGTCGTGGAAGAAATCATCGTCTTCCAGTTTTTCTTCGTGCGATTGCAGTCCCAATTTGTGGAATGGGGCGGGGTTGGGTCTTTCGGTGCACATCATTGCACCAGGATCCACTAAACCTAGTCCCGCCAACGCACGGGGGACGTGCTGCCCGTTTCTGCGCCAGTGCCCCGATCCTCCCCGCGCCTCCCGCCCTCCTCCACTCGAGCCTCTGGTGGAGCTCCCTAGGGGGCCACGAAACGTGTGAGGGGTTTGCCGACATGAGTGCGGTAGCGCCATGCGAATCCTGCCACAGGCCTTCGGCGGAGCCCTCAATGGGGCCACGAAGTGTGTCAATGGTGTGCTGGCACGAGTGTGGTGGCGCCTTGCGAACCCTGCGAACCTTACCTCTGGGGCCTTCGGTGGAGTCCCCAGTGGGGCCACGGAACGTGTGATGGGTGTGCCGACATGCGCGCGGTTGTGCCATGCGAACCCCGCCAGTGGGGGCCTTAGATGAAGCTTGCCATGGAGCCACGAACCGTGTGAGAGGTGTGCCGACATGGGTGCGGTCAGGCACATGCGAACCCTGCCACTGTGGCCTTCGAAGGAGCTCCTTATGGAGCTTCGAGACGTGCGAGGGGTGTGCCGAAATTCGCGCGGTGGCGCCATGCGAACCCTGCCACTGGAGCCTTCGGCGGAGTTCCCTACGAGGCCACGAACATGTGAGGGTTGTGCCGAAATTAGTGCGCTGCGCCATGCGAGCCCTCCCACTAAGGCCTTCAGTGGAGCTCCCAATGGGGCCACGAAGCGTTTAACGGGTGCGCCGAAATAAGTGCGCTGCGCCATGCGGACTTCTTCCGGTCGATTTGTTCTGGGCGATTTTTTCCGAACGAGTCCTTCAGAACGAATTCTTCCGGACGATTTCTTCCGGACGACTTCTTCCGGACGACTTCTTCCAGACGATTTTTTGCGGACGACTTCTTCCGGACGATTTCTTCCGGACGATTTGTTCCAGACGATTTTTTTACGGACGTTTTCTTCCGATACGATTTCTTCCAGACGACTTCTTCCGATGCGACTTCTTCGGACAACATTTTCCGGACCATTTCTTCCGAACCATCTCTTACGAATGCCTTTTTCCGAACGCCTTTGTGTGTCATCTTCTTCCTATAGTTCATTTTCCGTCTCCGCCGCAGCGATATCTCTCCAGAAGAATTTTCATCTCGACGACACTTTTCCCGGACGACTTCTTCCTGACGATTTCTTCGGACCATTTCTTCCGAAGACGAATTTGCCCGCGACGATGTTTTTTCTGGACCATTTCTTCCGGACCATTTTTCTGTCCGGAAGAAAGTTCTTCTGGAAGAAGTCGTCGCAGAAGAAGTCGTCGCGGAAGAAATCGTCGCTTGCCGAATGTGGTGATGGTCGCCCGTCCGGCCAATACAGAGCGTTTTAGTTGCGATGATAACCCCCTTGGGGGGCAGCAGATCGTTCGATGTCCGCTCCCATCTTCTCCCTCCAAATAGCCTTAGCCCTAATCACCCAATGAGGACGTAGCCTAACTTGGGTGCTCTTCTTTGCACTCGGGATAATCAGTCAGTCTGGGTTGTTTCGTTGGATACGTCTGCAGAACAAAAAACCCTATCCCTATTTTGCTGGGCCTCTTAACTTAGGTCCGCTCCCCAAGGGTTAGGTGATCTTTCATTTTTCACTGCTAATCAAGGCGCGCAAGCTTTTTCGGGGGGGGGGAGATTCCTCCAAGAGGCTCCTAGGAGGCTGCTTGTGTCATCTTGGCTTGAAACCAAGGCCCGCCTGCGGGCGATTGCCCCTGACCCAGGCGCCCTGGGGGACGGCGGAAACACTCCCGCAGGTGCGCAAGCAACTGCAGCGCTTCGAGCAGCGCCTGGAGCGGATCGCCGAGGGCCCGCTGCTGGTGGAGGCGCGCTGGGCCGAGCTGCGGGGCCAGGTAGACTTCGGTGGCAAATCGCGGGAGCCTCGTGTGTCATCGCAGCTCCTTCTTTGAAATGCGCTATCGTGCGCTAGCGTCTGGTAATCGATGAGAGCGAGCCGATGTAGCGTCGATGTAGCGTTCACTATCGTCGACTGGCGTCGGCTAGGGTCGTCGCGCAAGAGCCAGCAAGATGGCATGGGAGGCTCCCATGAGTTGCCACCGAACGTGGACAGCATTGCCGAGACGGTCCACATGCTCGTCGGGCAGTCCTGGCAGCCTCCCGTCGAGCGCGGTGCCAGCGCTCAGGCGGGCTCCGGGCGCGCGCCCAGGGATGGGCCGGACGCCCCACAGGAGCCTCCAGAGGCATCGCGGCCGCGTCCGCTGCAGTGCCGCGATGCGGGGCCCCAGAGTGTCGACGACCGCGGCACGCCGCTGGCCACGGGCGAGGACCTGCTCGAGCTCAGGGAGGTGCTGGAGAGGCAGATCTCGGGCGTCCGAGAGCACGTCGCCGAGCTCGAGGCCACCTGCGTGCGGCAGTGCCTGACGAAGCTGGAGGTGCGCGGCACGGAGCCCGTTCCGCATCCGGTTTTCGGTGAAGGCGCGCTCGACGCCCCGCTGGAGGCGACGCCAGTCTCCCAGACGCCGCCCGCGGCCAGGCTCGACTCGCCGCTGGAGACGCCGCGGACGGCGGCCAGGACCTGCAGCGCCCGCCACCGGGACCTTGCAAGGGGCCTGGACGCGCAGGCCACCAGGCTGCTGGAGCTCAGCGGGGTGTTGTCGGAGGTGTGCGGCGCGCACGCCGAGGACACCGCCAGGGCCAAGGCCTGGGCCCACGAGGTCGAGCGCAGCGTGGACTGCAGGCTTGCTGCGATGGAGCGCGGCGTGGACTGCAGGCTGGCTGCCGTGAGCGACGCCCTGGGGCCCAGAGCGCACGGCCAGGACGGCTTGGTCGAGCAGCTGTCGAAGCAGGTCGAGGAGCTGTCGGAGCGCCTGCTCGAGTGGGAGCACTGCCTGGAGTCCCTGGGGCGGGGCAGCGTGGCGATGCGCCTGCGGTTCGAGCAGCTCCAGGCCATGGTCGATCGCAGGATCTGCGCGCTGGCCGACATGCTCGACACGCTGCCAGCGCGGACGGCCGCCGGCCGAGCGTCGCCGGTTCGCGGTGGCAGAGGCGGATGCGCGAAGTGAGCCAGGGCCAGGTCCTGGCTCTCGCGTGTCCATCGCATCCTCGTTGCAGCCACCACCTGTGACAAGAAGTCGCCCTGGCAGCATGTATCCCCAGGCAACGTTCTGATCGGCGATCGGCCTAGGGGCGCCTGGAAGGATGTAGACGAGGGGATGTGCCATACACTACGTAGGGCATGCCAGTTTAAGATTTGGGATCCAGGAGCAGGGGGACACGTGTTGAGCAAACTTTCTGTTCATACGATTTGCTGTTGTTGGTGTGGGCTCTAACCTTGCCTTTCCGTCCCGCAGCGTAGCGAAGCGGTGGAAGTTTTGGGTGATCAGAATGAAAGGGCATCTGGCGATTGGTGGTTGCAAACTGCGCTCGACTGGGGGGCAGAACCTTGGGGCGGGCCCAGCGGGTTGGGATAAACCTTCAGCTCCGTCGATGGCCGGTCTTTTAATTTCGAGCCCTCCAGCCACAACCCAGCAAGACAGAGCTGGACAGCGTATGCTTACCCCTTTACTCTGCGCTTGTGGAAGATTATCGAAGACTTTTACGGCGAATCACCGCCGCCCCTTGCCTTTTAGAATCGCCCATGTGGCTCAGCGTTGTGGCAAGAGCTCTGCCAAGCTATCAGACCAGATGTTCCCTCAACCGTTGTGGAAACCCTTCGGGGAACACTTTGGGGAGGATGGCGGGGAAGATCAGGAGGATGTGAAGGAGGAGGAGGAGGAAGAGGAGGAGGAGGGGGGGGCATCTTGGTAGCCTCTGGGGGCATTCTTGGGGCCTCCTGGGAGCTTCCTGGGAGGAGCCTTATGGAAGGCATCTTGAAGGCCTCCTTGGGCCTCTTGGGGGCCTTTGGGGGCTTCTTGGGGGCCTCTTTGGCAGCCTTGGTGTATTCCTGGCCCGTTTGACGCCGTCGGATGCCGTCTTGGGGGCCTCTCTGGGCCGACTTGGAGGCCATTTTGGGCGTCTTGGAGGCCTCTTGGGCCGTCTTGGGACCCTCTCGGAGCCTTCTTGAGGGCCTCTTGGGCCGTTCTGGGGCCATCCTGGGGGGCTCTTGGGCGATCTTTGGGCGATCTTTGGAAGCTCTTGGGCCGTCTCGGGCCGTCGGCAGGCCGAAAAGAAGCCAATTGTGCAACATCCCTCGAAAACCTAAGGCACATCAATGATTTTTGCCTCTTCGGGCCTTCCTGGAGGTCTGGAGGCCTTTGGGACCGTCTTGGAGGCCTCTTCGGCGCATCTTGGTCCGTCTTGGGCCATCTTGGGGCCCTCTTGGGGTGCTCCAGGGCCGTCTTGGAGGCCTTCTTGGGCGCCTTGGAGGCCTCTTGGGCCGTCTTGCGGCCCTCATGGGCCAGTCTGGGGGCCGTCTTGGGGGCCTCTGGCGCCATCCTGGGGGCCTTGGGGGATCTTTGGGCGATCTTTGGAGGCCCTTGGGCCGTCTCGGGCCGTCGGAAGGACAGAAAGAAACACATGCCAACATCCTTCAAACACCCAAGGAACATCAAGGCTTTGGGCCTCTTCGGGCCTTCCTGCAGGTCCTCTTGGACCTCTTCGGGGCCTCTGCGGCAGTCTTGGGGACCTCTTCGGGGCCTCTTGGGCCGTCTCGGGCCATCTTGGAGCCATCTTGGGCCGTCTTGGTGGGCTCCTGATATGTCTGACGCCGTCGGAAGCAGTCTTGGGGGCCTCTCTGGGCCGACTTGGGGCTCTTTGCAGGACCGTCTTGGAGGCCATCTTGGGCGTCTTGGAGGCCTCTTGGGCCGTCTTGGGACCCTCTCGGAGCCTTCTTGAGGGCCTCTTGGGCCGTTCTGGGGCCATCCTGGGGGCCTCTTGGGCGATCTTGGGTCAATATTTTCGGGGCTCTTGGGCCGTCTCGGGCCGTCGGAAGGCCGAAAAGAAACACATGCCAACATCCTTCAAACACCCAAGGAACCTCAAGGCTTTGGGCCTCTTCGGGCCTTCCTGCAGGTCCTCTTGGAGGCCTCGTGGGCCGTCTTGGAGACCTCTTCGGGGCATCTTGGGCCGTCTTGGACCATCTTGAGGCCATCTTGAGCCGTCTTGGTGGTCTTTTGGGCGGACTTGGAGGCATCTCGGACCCTCGTGGGCCGTCTTTGAGGCCATCTTGGGCGAACGTGAAGGCCATCTTGGCCATCTTGGAAGCCATTTAGGGCCATCTTTGAGTTTTCTGGACCAGGCAAATTTTGGCTGCATGTCTTCCGGGTGGCCGGCGGGACGCGCCGAAGCCCCAGGGGAGAGCTTTCTTGGGAAGAGAACCAGTACCAAACCAGTAGGGTTCCAGCACGCCAGGCACCCCTGTGGCAAGACCAAAGGGGGCAGCGCATGACGGAAAGCACGCGAAGCGTCGCGATCCGCTAGTCGGGAGTAAAAACAAGGGGTGGGGGTGGGGGGGTAGGCAGCCCGGGCCCCAGATGACGGAAAGCGCGCGTAGCGTCGCGATCCGTTAGTCGGGAGAACTATCAAGGGGGGGGTTGGGGGGGTAGGCAGCCGGGACCCAGGTGACGGAAAGCGCGCGTAGCGTGCGATCCGTAAGCCGGAAGAAATGAAAATAGGCGGGTGGCATCCAGGGTCTTAGATGACGGAAAGCGCGCGTAGCGTCTCGATCCGTTAGCCGGGAGAAACAAAAAGGGAGGGGGTAGGCAGGGGGCGTCCCAGGTGACGGAAAGCGCGCGTACGCCATGGCCTCCCAGGGAAACCCCGGGAGTAGGGCCAGTGCGCGCGGCGATGTGCGGACGGGAGAGGGGGGGTCCCTAGAAGATTACAGAAATCCTACCAGACAGCACTTGGCATTCTAGCACGCCTCAACGTGCCAAGGAGCACTGTAGAGGATTATGTTCTCCCGCGCGCTCTCTACCTATACTTCACCTCTGGTTGCGGCTCTCCCAACTGGGCCCTGCCATTGCTTTTCAGCTCTTGAGTTCGGCCCCTGTGGGTTGCAGGAGGAGGAGGAAGAGGAGGAGGAAGAGGAAGAGGAAGAGGAAGAGGAGGAGGAGGAGGAGGAGGAGAGGGCGGAGGAGGAGGAGGAGGAGGAGGAGGAGGAGGAGGAGGAGGAGAGGGAATCAGAGGAGGAGAAGGAGGAGGAGGAGGAGGAGGAGGAGGAGAAGGAGAGGGAGGAGGAGGAGCAGGAGGAGGAGGAGAAGGAGGAGGAGGAGGAGCATTCGAATCGATACAGACTCGGGCTCAACAGTTTCGACTGTACCGAAAAGAGGGCTACAACGAGCCGCTGGGGCGAGCAACCAATGCTGATGGCATGTGCTGCTCCACGGGATCAAGGCATCCCCAGGTCCATGGCCACTCGTCATCGCGACGCATCATGACACAACGTTTCGGGAGGGAGGGAGTCCTGGCATCAGCGTGCGACTCACTTGTTGCCCTCGAAGGGAACATCACACCTGCAGCATCAGAGCTCACACCACGTCTCGTCGAGCCAGGACGAGGGACTCGCAGCAACGCGCAGAAGAGAGGGAGGAGGAAGAGAAGGAGGAGGAGGAGCAGGAGGAGGGAGAGAGGAGGCCGAGGAGGAGGAGCAGGAGGAGGCTGAGGAAGAGGAGGAGGAGGCCGAGGAGAAGGAGGAGGAGGGTCCGTCGCCATTTTGGCTCAGGTTATAGGACACACCCGTGCACTGTACACTTGAGTGGGCAGCTCTTCTTTGAGAGCTATCAGTGCGTCAAAGCTTTGCGGGCAACCTTCACTCATGCCAGTTTGTGACGCTTGCGGTTGCCGCAAACATCTGAGCTGATATACGTATTGCAAGCATTGTGGGCACGTTCTCACGGGCAGCAGCAAGTCTTTTCACAATCATGCATCCGCGTCTTGGGTGCATACTGCCGATGACAATGGCAACGGCGTTTGGAAGAAATGGGGAGGTAACAGGCAGAAGGCACCTCCAGGCACTTGGAACTGGACTGCCCAAGCCTCCCCACAGTGCACTTCCGATCAGATGCAGAAGCCCGTGGACATGGAAGATGAGCATTTCGAGGCGGCCGCTATATTCATGTCTGCACCCCAGAAGCATGAGTTGGCTAAGCTGCGGGCGGTTCGCAGTGGAGATCCAAGTGCGGTATCGCGTCAAGCTCAGCAGCAGCACAACGATGTTCGTGGCAAGCTTGTGTCAGCCGAGGCGAAGTTGGCCAAGGCTGAGAAGCAGCTGTCGTTCAATTTCCAGCGAGTTGTGCAGCTACGGGCTGAAGTCTAGCAGCTCGAGCATGCTGAGAAGCAGTGCGCGCAGCGTTCTGCTCAGGCCTGGACGAGCTTGGCAGGAAATGAGCCTGTCGACGCCAAGAGTGCTGAGGACGCTATTCTGCGCAGCTTCCCTGGGCTCGACCCCTCTTTCAGCACTCAGTTTCGCGATCTTGTCAACGCTCGCGATCGCGCGCGTCATCAGGGTCGGCCACCTGCTGCTGCTGACGCGCCTGAGGCGGCGAAGGATGCGAAGGGCGCTGCTCAGTCTCTTTGCGGCCAGGCTGGTGCTGCCATTCGTCAACCGCCAGTGGCGCCTGCAGTTGGCAAAGCGGTCGAGTCAGTGCCCTCCAACTCCGACATGGACGAGGACGAGCAAGATGACTTCTTTGCTGAAGCCGACGGCGTGGCGCACCAGACAGCCGAACTACTGGTCAAGCAGCGCGCCTCCGACGAGAACTTGCAGCAGTTCACGGATCAGAATCAGCACATGGGCCTGTCTCTTGAGCAGTGCCGTGTATTGGTTGGCTCTGTCGCCGACTCCATCAGGAGGTCCAGAACGGAGCAGTTTAGTTGGTCTACATATGACAAGAAGCAGAAATCTGATCTTTAGCACTCCCAAGTCGAAGAAGACAAAGGAGTGGTTCTTTCTCACTGCTAACATTACTACGTGGTCAAGTTTTGAGCGGGTGCAGGAGTGTGAGCAGCGCTTCGATTGCATTGGAGTGCAAGAGACACACCTCGCCCGCTCACAGTGTGATTCACATGAAGCTCAACTTCGTAGGTCTGGTTACTCGGCCTGTCTCTCTCCTGGGGCTCCAAAAAGTATTGGCGGCCTCTCAGGTGGGCTTGCTACGTTGGCCCCCAATCGCATTGGCCCCTCGGGCGCCCATGGCTTCGACGCGGTTCTTCGGCCTGGAAGGGCCACGGCTCACCATGTTGGAGGATGCGTCCGCGGAGGTTTCGTTTTTGTCAACATCTATTTGGCGCGCTCTTCAGGACAGGGGGATCTGAATTGGGGTATTCTCTCCGAGGTTGGAAGTCTCTTGAAGCAGGCTGGGGCCCCCTTTTATCATAGCTGCAGATTGGCAGATTGAACCCGCTCAATTTAAATCCAGCGGGCGGCCTGCTGCTATTGGTGATCGAATTTTTTTGTAATAAATAAAAAAAACAGATCGTGGCGCTTGTCGCCCAGCGAACAATGCCACATATTATGTTGTTGTAAGTTTTTTGGTTGCTCGAGGCGGCGCTGCGGCACCGCATTGCCCAGTGGAGCTACGACTCAAGGCACTGCCAGCATATGTCACCGTCCAAGTGGCACAGGTTGTCCGACGGCTTCCTGCTACTGTGCCCCTTGGCTGTGCTCTTCCGCCTGGTATAGATCGGTGGAGTTCTCTCAGTGAGCAGGTCGACGAGTGCGACGCCGTCGATGCTAGCTGGAAGGTTTTTATTCAAGCATGCGAAGACGAGTGGCTAAAGATTTTTCCGGTTGCCCCAGAGGGTTTCCATAAATATACTGGGCGCTCAGGGCGGCCTTAGAAACGCCAACAAGACCCTTCGTCGACCTGGGCCTCCAAGGTTCCCACGAGTCTCTAAACTGGGAGTTTGGTGGAGAAAAGTGCCAGCTGCTCTTGGGGGCCTCCCGGGGCCTCGTTCGTTTAAAGTCTGGAGTGGAGCAGGTAATCGTCTGTATTCTCTTGCTCGCACGCACTTTCTTCCCGATGCGGATATGCACTGGGCTTGGTCGAGCTTTCTCGCCGAAGCACGTCTTTTTCTTGTTCCAGTTGCGATGTTGCTTCTACACTGGGCTCGCGCCGCGGCTGATGCCGAAGCGAAGAGGTCTGCCAAGCAAAAAGAGATTGAATGGAAGCGTTGGATTGACAAGCGTTCGGAAAATGGTGCTTCTGCGTTGCATCCGTACTCTGCATTACCAACTGCCTGGCAACCCTCTTGCATGGAGCACAGCACTCACAGGCCTGCGACCTCTCGAGAGGAGATGCAGGCGTTGCAGCGCGAATGGGAAGGCTGGTGGCAGGCGTCTGCTGCGCATCCCGAACTCGTCTGGCCGTTGTCTCTGGGGGAACCTCCTTCTCCCCCTACTGTGGAACAATTGAAGGTGGTGCTCAAGACCTGTAGGGCCTCTACGGGCACTGGGTTCGATCAAGTGGCTCCTCGACACTTTTTATTGTTACCAGATGAAACCCTTCAAATATTGTATGATAGTACTGGGCCTAGTGAGAGCAACCTTGAATGGCCTCGAGCTTGGATTAGGGTTGTCTTTATTTTGAAGCGTCTCGGTGGGTTTCGGCAGCTTGGGCTCCTTCATGTGCTCTGTAGGATTCAACGTAGGCTCCGAAGGCCCTTGGTGCACGTCCGGCAGAAGAAGAATTTCCAGAGCTTCTGGCGGTTTGTCGAAGGGCGCTCCTCTGAGAAATGTGTTTGGATATTATTCCACGGTCAGAGGCATGTCTACCGCAATAAATTTGCTCGATCTCAAACAAGCGTTTGAGTTCGTCAAACATCATCATTTGATTCAGGCCGCCATCGAGAGCGAGTTTCCGTTATGAATGCTGAAGCTTCTGAGTTCCATGTATCGGGCGCTTCGCGCGCTGGACGCGCATGGCGCGGCCAGCGACCTCATCCACGTGAAGCAGGCCATCGTGCCAGGCTGTCACTTCGCCACGGTGATGTTGCAGCTCATGTTACTCGGGCCGCTGCGTCAAGCCCAGAATTCTTTCAGGCGCGTCATGCCCAGCATCAATACTGAGGACTTTGGGTTGCAGAGACACGGCGTGCCAGCGCGCGTTTTTCGAGATCTAAGTGGAGCGCCCAGGTTGCTGCTGATCTTACTTGCTAAGATTGAGGCGAAGGTGGCTGTGGACAAGAGCCGCGCACTGTCCAATACCATTGCTGCGCGTAAGTCCTTGGCCACAAAGCTGAAGTCCAGGGGGGCAGTGACAGCCAACACTTGGGGGGGGGGGGGGGATCTTGGAGTGGATTCTGCTGCAGGTCGAGTTCGTGGCAAGCCTGTGGTGAAGCAACGTTTGGTTACTGTTACTGCTAGACGAGCTCGGATGTCGACATTGAAGCGCTGCAGGCCCAGGCGCAAGACTCTCGGCACCATGACCAGGGCGGCGCTGGAAGGAGCAGTCACATATGGCACGTCTGTTCTTGGGCTCAACAACGGGGAGCGGAATCAGTTACGCTCGCTGGCTGGCAAGCTTCAGGGTCATCGTCCTGGCGGGCGGCCCAGGACTCTTGCTCTCATGATTGCCCCGTCGCGCTGTTTAGATCTTATTTTCAGGGCCACATGAATCCCAGTCAAATTTTTGTTGCAAGCTTTCTGGGAAGAGTGGCTCCCGAAACGATCCATCGAAGCTGGCATCCTTGCTGCTGTTTGCCGTTTCCGAGGCATTGCATCCCCGTGGTCGTCCACTCGGGGCCCTTTCCCGGTGGCCGTGGCCACTCTCATGCGTGTTGATGTCCAGGTTCGCCCCATGTCCGAGTTGATCTTTCCTAGGAATGCAGTCGTTGATCCCTCTAACGTGTGTGTCTCTGTCATTGAGAGACTTGTCAAGCACGCGTGCTATTTGTGGCAAAGTAAGCAGGTAGGCGAGCATTTGAATCCCCTTGAGTTTGCCAACGGATTTTTCGTGCAACCCATTGCCAAGTTTTTAAAAACCGAATGCCTCCCCTGAGCAGAGGGCCTATCTGCGCTCTTGTTTCGTCGGGGGCCAGTTGCCCATGCATGGGCAATGGAGTTGTGGCTGCGATGTCGAACCCTGCTGTCGTGTGTGTAAAGATGTGCGCGAGGAAGAAGTCAACGGCACTCTTCTTCGCAGGCACAATGTGTGTGAATGCGCCCAGCAAGTCGGGGAGGAACCCCCTCCGTTCCTCCAGGGGCTTAGTGCTGCTGCTGTGCGCTCTCCTCTTGCTCTGGCTTTGGTTGAGCGTTGTCTCGCGCCTGTGCCTGAGGTTCACCCCCAGACTTGTCTGGTGTGCATCGCGAGTTTTGGTTCCTGGGGCCCCCCATGGACCTTTCAGGTGACATATTTCTTGATGGGTCAGCTTTTGACAGCGAATGGCCCCAATTCTCTGCCGCTGGATGGGCTGTCGTTGCTCCCAGCCCGATGGCTTGCACACCATGTTGTATAGTGCGTGGGTCTCTGATCGAGCACCTGCCCACCACCAATGAAGCTGAGCTCACTGCTATGTGATTCGCTCTCCGACACCCTATGCCAGGGAGCGTTTTCCATACCGACAGTGATTCTGTTTGGAAGGGTTTATACAAGCGAGGCAAGGGCGAGCGCGCGCACCCCTCGGCATTCCCACTCTGTTCGTTGGCGCGAGGTGCGGCGACTGCTCGAAGACAGGGGCGAGGAGTTAGCTGGGTGCGTGGTGAGGATAAAAGCGCACCCGCGGCCCCAAGACTTCCGTCTCGGTAACACCTCTGAGCGCCTGAATGCTGGAAATGTCCTTGCCGACCGTTCTGCTAAGTGGGCCGCTCAGGCGGCCAGGATTCCTCAGGCGCAGCGTGACGCCATAGCCAGCCGAGCTGAGGTTATCAAGGCTTGGCGCAGGTGGATTGCCAAGGCCGGGGACGGCGACGACACGTTCCACCCATCGCAGGTCAAGGGAGGCTCAACCGCGTCTCTCTCTCTCTCTCTCTCTCTCTCTCTCTCTCTCTAGTTCAGGGCCCGTCAGCCTCTCTCCCTGTGCGTGCGATTCAGCTCTCTCGGGGATTTCGTTATGCTGGCCTGCGTCCTCATAAGCTTGTGTGTCTTCGAACTGACGGGGGATGTCACGCTCGTCGGTTGCTCTTCATGCGGGGCCCTCTGCTCCGATCGCATAGCTGCTCCCTCGAAGCCTTGCGTGTCTCGGCGTGCTGCTTGGGCCATTAAATTGTGGAACCGACTGCACAAGGGAGAACGCAGGCACGTGGGCAGGGGCGAGTTGCTTCGTGTCCGTGAGGTTTTGCCTCTCGGGATCGGCTAACTCGTTTTTTTTTGTTTTTTTTGTAGGGTCGTTCGTCGGAGGATCTCTGTCGCGCAATGTCAATGTCTTGCGCAGAAGGACGAGGGGGAGGAGGAGGAGGAGGAGGAGGAGTCTGCGGAAGAGCAGGAGGAGGAGGAAGCCCACTTCTCCTCAGTCTCTCCTCCTCATCCTCAGTTTCTTGCTCCTACTCCTCCTAATCCTCGGCATCATCCTAATCATCCCCTTGGCCTCCTCCTCCTGTTCCTCCTCCTTCCCATTCTTGTCGGCATCCGATGCGGAGGGTGCTGATGATGATAATGCTGATGATGATGAGGCTGAGGCTGATGATGAGAGATGGGATGATGATGATGATGTTGACGATTACGCTGGTGAGAACGGTGATGTTGCTGATGATGCTGATGGTGGTGATGGTGGTGATGATGATGCTGCGGAGGATGATGATGCTGATGGCGGTGCTGATGGTGGTGGTGGTGTTGATGCCGGTGGTGATGCTGATGATGGTGCTGATTATGTTCATGGCAATTATGAAAATGACAAGGATGATGATGTTGTTGATGCTTGTGAAAGTGATGATGATAAACAGGATTATGTTGATGGTGGTGTTGATGATGTTGATGGCGATGGCGATGCTGCTGCTGCTGATGATGATGATGATGATGATGGTCATTCTAGTGATCATGGCGACGCTGCTGACGCTGCTGATAATGATGGGTAGGAGGAGGAGGAGGAGGAGGAGGGGGAGGAGGGCAAGCTAGGTGCGCTCGCGTCATATCTGACGTCCTACCCCTCCCTCCCATCCCTTACCATGGCGCTGATTTTCTCTATCCGCGGACGCGTGTCGTAGCGGACCTGTGGCTCCGCGCGCGCGTGCGTAGTGGGTGGTGGTGCGCGTGCGTGCGTGCGTGCGTGCGTGCGTGGTTGTCGTGGTGGTGGTGGTGGTGGTGGTGCTGCTGCTGCTGCTGCTGCTGCGGGTGGTGGTGGTGCTGGTGCTGGTGCTGGTGGTGGTTGTGGCGGTGGTGGTGGTGGTGGTGCGGCGCGGTGGTAGCGGGCGGATGGGCGCGCGAGAAAGAAGCCCGCGTTGGGGCGAGAACGCCATCCTGAACGACGGAGGCCAAACACCGATCCGAAAATGAAGCCCACGCTGCAGCGGGAGCACGATTCGGAACGATTCGGGAGCAGAAATGAGGCCGGCGCCTCAGCGAGATCAGCATTTTGGAAACGCAGGCAAAAACCCGTTTCCCGGGAATCCTGCGTGTAAAAAACAGTACGCGGGGGGGGGGGTCGGATATCTTCGGGGCGCCATCAGGGGAAGTGGGAGAGCATTTTCATATTGTGTAATTGTGGAGGAGGAGGAGGAGGAGGAGGATGAAGAGGAGCAGGAAGAGGAGGATCAGGGGGAGGAGGAGGCCGAGGAGGAGAAGGAGGAGGAGCACGAGGAAGAGAAGACAGAGGAGGATGAGGAGGAGGTCCGTAGTCAATTTGGCCCACGCCTTTTTGGCTCAAGGGCCTGTGCAATGCTTTCTTGCACTCGCGATCCCCACTGGGGCGCTCGTGCGCCGTAGGCTCTCTTTCGGCCTCGCTTCCTTTTCTCCCTTTTCTTGCGGATCAGTCAGTGTGCATGTTGTGGGCGCAGCGCAAGCCGCGGGGTTTGCGGAGGAGATCGACGCACTTCCGACCTTCCCTGATGACGATCGAAAAGAACGTAGCCGCTTGCCCCGCTTCGGGGAGGACGACGGCGACGCCTTCGTCTCTGTGGGGGACAGCGAGGCGGGCACTCGCCAGCCTCGCCGTGCGGGTCGTGGCTCTGCTGGCGTGGATGACGGTCGTTCTGGCTCAGCTGCGCGCGGTCCTGCTCAGTGCGCCGACGCCCCACCCCGTGCTGGCCCTGTTGGATCCGCCCGCCCTGCCCGCCGCGACATCTGTGATGGGCGTGTTGAGGGCCCGGGAGGTGGAGCCCTGCGCGCCTATGTTGATGACGCGAATGACGAGCTGCTCTCCGCCATAAGTGCTATTCAATTATTCAGTCATCGGTGTCGGCCCTCGCTTCCGCTGTCCAGAAGAGCTGCTCGGCGCTGGGGCGCCAAGTGGAGACTCGGGTGGCGAAGGTGGAGGCCACGCAGTCCGACCAAGCCAAACTCATCTAGCCCTCGACGACAACATTTCCCAGATGCAGTAGGAGCTGGCGTTCCAGAGAGAGCCCGGCCCCACGATCATCATTTGCCGCGCGAAGACCTTGGTGACGAAGGCCAACATCATCGACTGTGTCCGCCCCGGGCTTGAGGTCCCCCGCTGCGGCGAAGGTGACTTCGACCTGGTTGCGGTGCCGCCATCTAATCGTTTCGCGATACAACCCCGTGGAGCGTCAACCTACGCGACCAGACAGGTCAACGCGCGCCTCTCGCAGCTCAAGCTCGGGCCCAACAGCTGGAGAATATTCCAGACGACCGGCGTGCAGAACCAAGCTGTCGAAGTCCATGTCTCTGCTGACACATCTTTTCACCAGGTCAAGGTCGAAATCTTGCTCAAGCAGCTGCGCCGCGCGACCAACGACGCGCGCCCTCTCGTGGAGCTGCTCGCCAACAAAGCCCGTGGCTAACTCTCGCATCGCCGGAAGCCGCTGCTGAGAGTCATCCGAATGCGAATGCGGACCGCAGGGTGGAGTGGGCGGTCGCGAACCTGCGCGAGCCCAACATGGATAAGGATGCGATCACGCAGAACATCCAGCAGCACCTCTCCCACGCGCAGGGGGCCGAGTGGAGTCTTTAACGCGTTGTTCGGCAATGGCGCGGCACGTTGCCGTCGCATGCAGGTATAACGTGCACCTCGTGGAATGCGAGGACACTGTTCCGCCGCATCCTGTGGCAGAGAGGCCGCAAGTTGCGCTGCCTGTCCGAGTTTATCGCTCCTAGCTTGATTGTCTCAGTTCAGGAGTCTCACGGGGATCGGCATCGGGTTGGTGCTTATCTGTCTAATCTACACCGTCCAGTTTCGGTCGCGTCTTCATTTCGCCACTCTGAACCTGGCCACCCTGCGGGAGGCGACTTCCGCGCCCTCCATCATCCTCATCCTCCATCAGGTGTTTAAGAATGCGCCGGTAGAGGGCCAGGTTTTCCGCGTGCAGCTTTGTTTTCAGGAGCGCGTCTCCCTGGCCCACTACGACATTCACAGCCGCGGGCTGTCTGCGGCCATGCGGGGCCTAGTTCTACGTCGCATCCGCGGGTGCCTCCAGGAAGCCGATCTAAACCCACTCTGGAAGCTGGTTGTCGTTCACGGGGGCCTGAACATAGCGAGCAACCCTCCCGTGCCTCTGAACCACCTCTCCCCCGATATCTGCCCCGTGGGCACCGTGGCCTCTGGGGGTGGTTCCCACGGGCCCTCTCAGGGCCCCGGGCGGTCTTCCTGCCGCGCCTGGGGCGAGGTGCCGAAAACGTTCGCGGAGCTCAGGAGCGACGATTTCACGCTCAGACTCTGGCGGGGACCGATCGGGCTTTCGTCTCTCGGCCTGGGCGGGGCCTCAGCCATCTAAGTGCAGTCGCGCGTGCGCGCGGCCTCCCCGGGGTCCTCTGCCGCCCCCGCCCCTTCGACCCAGGCGCTCCCATGGCCCCCATCGCCCCCTGCAAGCCGCCTCCCCCCGGAGGCGGGCCAGCGCGCCCTGGCGCATCTGGTCTGCCCGAGCACGCTAGCTACATCACGACGGCGCTGGAGCAGTCCTCGCGCGAGGGCGCGCCCGTGCCCCAGTGTTTGGAGCGCCGAAAGATGGCGATGAAAGAGACGGCTCGATTCGCCGGGGGCTCGATCGTCGTGAGACGCCCGACGGGATCCTCATCGCAGCATATCGCGCGTCGCTCGGTCGCCAGAACCCCGTGGAAGCAGGGTCGCCAGCTCGCCGGTCGCCTCGTTCTGGCTCGCCTTTCGCTCGGGAACATTTGGCACTGCTTGTTTTCGACGCCGCTGTGGAGCTGGCGGATCCTGCTAGGTTCGCTCGTCTGTCGAATGCTATCCACGCGAGCCCGATTGCGGACTCCCAGAAGCGGACCAAGGCGCAGTTGCGCGAGGATGCCCCTGCCCGTGCCCGAGCCAAACTGGCCCGGTAATTCTCTGGAGCGCCGCAGGAATCCCTGGTTGCCGCGCAGACGCAAGCTCGGCCTCGCCGGCCTCGCCCTCCCCGGCGGGTCGGCCACCCGCAAGCCCAGAATCGCGCACCATGGTCTGGCTCGGCACTAGGGGAAGTCTGTTCGGAGAAGCCCATAGCGACCGCGGCCGCTATACGCTATTCCCAGAAGCTCATGGGGGGGATATCGATCACTCGCTCGTCATCTTCACCCGTGTCCCCCGAGCGCCCCAGGCCCCGACGGCCCCCCCATACATGGCCTGGAAATTTCACCCCCAGGGCCCCAAGATGCCCGCTGATGTCACGCACTGAATGCTAGAGGGAACCCCCGCGAGGCTCGACTTCAACGATGTCCGCGCAGTCTTTATGGCGCAAGGCGATCAGCTCGACGACGCCGCCGGCCTCGTTCGCGTGCCGGCTACGACTAGACCGCTCGGTCTCAAGAGCGCTGATTGCCAGGTGGTCGCCGCTGTTTGCGCGAGAGAGTTGACGAAACTATTGCCATCGCACATCGACCCCGTCCAAAGCTTCATTCCGAAGAGGAGCTTTGGGGCCAACGCGCGCGAGCTCGACGCTTACGCAATGGTGACTGGACTCGAGCCTGCCGCTGGTGAGCGCCCCCCCTCCTCCTCGCCATCGACTTCAGCCGTGCCTTCCCCTCTCTTTCCCACGAACGGATTTGGCTCGTCCTCTCTGCCTGCTCTCTCCTCAGCTCCTCTTCCACCAGCTTACATTTCATGTCGTCTGTTCCCTCGGCCAAGCTAACACCTCGCCCCCCCCCCTCTCTTGCCCTTCGGGTCTGGCATCGTCTCGGGGCACCCCGCGTCGGGGTCGCCTCGCGCACTTGCACCCCGGCCTGTCAACGCCCATTTCAGCCTCGGCATCCTTGAGAAGATTAGAGAGATCATCTGATGCTGCGCAGGCGACCTCGGCGGCGGAATACATACAATTCGGTGACTTAGATAGTTGCACGCAGTATTCGCTGCCGCAGAGAGAGTAGCTGGGCTTCGGCTGGAGACTGCCAAGTGCTTCGCGGCGCCACTCTGGTCAAGTTTCTCTCCTGAACTCAAGGCGAGAGTACAGGCTTGGATTGATGCCGAGCTGCCAGCCTGGGCCAAGTTCTCGATCGTTTCGCACCTCGCTTATCTTTGGCTGAATATTGGCCCAGATGTGGCGCGCCAGACGCGGCGCGAACCGTCGGACAAGTACTTCATTCGCGTGTCCGCCAATGTTCGCGCAAGGCCGCCCCCCCCCCCCTCCCCCCCAATGGTCGCAGCAAGGCTCTTTAAACAGAGAGCTGTCTCCACTCTCGGCTACGTCTCCCAGTTAGGTCTTCCCCCCCTCCCCCCCCCCCGCGTCCTTTTGAAAGAGCACGCCATCCTTGCCGGCTAATTTGCTATTGCACATTGCGATATTTCCCGAGCGTATTTCTTCAACCTTGCGGACTTGGGGTGTCTTCGGTTCCAGAGCCCAACACAAACGAATTCGGCCGCTGTGATCCGTTGCGCGGAGCGCACTTTCGATGGTTGGCCACAGCTCTTTGAGAAAATGAAAGCCTGCGCGGACCGAAACCTCCTGATTGTCCGCGTCCAGGCTGGCGGCCTTTCCCATGCGTTCTGGAGTTCCCATCCCTTGGCAACGTGTCATCCGATGTTGCTGGCGGTGTCAGCAACCATCTTAAATTGAGAGGCCAAGAGCGATCTCAGGCTCATGTACAATATTCAGCGTCTGGAATAGGAATTTGTGCGGCAGGTAACGCAGAAACTCCATTCCTCGTAGGCCATCGGTGTTGTTATGACCTTGTGTAGAGGATGGCCCACCAGAATTCGTGTTCACGAAAACGGAGAGTTGCTTTGTTGTTTCGGCTGCCAGCCCGATGCCATCTCCCACTGTGGTATTTGTCCATCGCGCGTGAGATTGCAAAGCGGGTGCCCTATTGCACAAATTTGGTCTCCTCGCCCCCTCTGCCTCTTCGTTCTCTGCTACTGTCGTGTCGTACTCCCTCTACATCCACCTCTCCCACCTCCAGCAGGCAAGGTCGGTGTTAGGCATTCCGCATCATGAAGCTGCGGTTGTTCTCCTGCAGGCGCACGATCGCGTGCGCAGGCAGCGCAAGGCCGGCGGTTGACCTTGAACCTGGTTGCGCCAGCCGCGTGCCAGGAGGAGGAGGAGGAGGAGGAGGAGGAGGAGGAGGAGGAGGAGGAGAGGAGGAGGAGGAGGAGGAGGGGAGGGGGAGGGGAGGGGAAGGGAAGGGAAGGGCGGCGGGAGGATGAGGAGGAGGATCGGGCCAGCGCAGTGATGGGCCGCGCGGCGTGTGAGCCTGCGCACGACCGAGCCGCGTCGCCTCCCCCACTCTGCACCTGTTCGGCCCCAGCAGGAGATCCTCACCGGCGCGTCCGCCGGCGCCACGCCCAGCTCCGCCAGCGTCGGCGCCACGCCCAGAGACGCCGCGACACCTCCAGGGTCGCCCTGGGCATGGGCCAGAGGGAGAGGGCGAGGAAGGGAGGGAGGGGCGGGGGAGGGGTAAGGCCCAGGGGTAGGAGGAGGCGGAGGAGGAGGAGGAGGAGGAGGAGGAGGGGGAGGAGGAGGAGGAGGAGGAGGAGGAGGAGGAGGAGGAGGGAGGAGGAGGACGAGGAGGACGAGGAGGAGGAGGAGGAGGAAGAGGCGTAGGATGCCAAAGGGGGGAAGCGAGGATGGGATCGGTCGCTGCAGCTCTGGGGGCGACAGCTCTTGACAGAGAGGCGATCCCATCCACGCCATGGGTTCTCGGAGGTTCCCCTCTCGGCGAGGGGGCGGGAGAGGTGGGAGGGGCGGGAGGACGGAGGGAGGGATGCGAAAGGGACGGAAGCAGAGAGGGGTGAG
The DNA here is from genome assembly GCA_963575745.1 of Prorocentrum cordatum. Taxonomy (NCBI): domain Eukaryota; class Dinophyceae; order Prorocentrales; family Prorocentraceae; genus Prorocentrum; species Prorocentrum cordatum. Next base: position 1,378,682 of record CAUYUJ010000558.1, read on the forward strand.
AGGAAAAAGGGCTTTTGGAAGGAGGGATGAGCGAGGGAGGGGCGAGCGAAGGGCGGAGGGGAGGGAACGAGGGAACGAGGGAGGCAGGAACGGGCGGAGGGAGGGAGGGGCGCAGGAGGTGGGCAGGGAGGGGGGGGAGGAATGGTGTCAGACGGTTTGCGCCGTCTGCCTGCCCCGCGCCGAGCTCACGGCCCGCCGCTCACACCGTGAGGCGGCGATGGATGCTTGCAGGCGTTCCTGCGGCATCTCTTCTTCGTTTTCCTCGGCGGAAGGCCGGCGGAAATAGACGAGGCCGCTGCCGCCGGCGAAAACTTGCGGAAGTCATCGGCCCCCCAAGAGACGGCAAGGTCTTTCGGTTCAGGGCCTCTGGGATCTAGAACCCGCCGCCTCTCGGGAGGGGCGGCGGGGCTGTGGGCGGAAGGCCTGAAACGGATAGGGGCAAGAAGGCATAGGACACGAACATGATCCAAAGCGAGAGCCCCCCCCTGAGGAGAGGTTCAATGGCATCCAAACGACCATTTGCATCCAACCCGGAGCAGACAACGCGGAGTACCCCCCTCCTGGCCCGGCCGAACCAGACCCCTCCTCCCTGGCGTGCTCACCCGCCGACGCCTGCGGGCTGCGCCATGCCCCAGTGCAGAGGGGAGGGGAGGAACGGCAGAGAGGCGGCAGAGGAAGGAGGCGGAGGGGAAGAGTGCGTTTTCCTCGGGTGGCCCATGAAGCAACCTGCACACGGCAGCAACAGAATGGAGCGGGGAGATCATCCATGCCTCCAGCACCCATCATCCGAGGCGCCTCAGGGCTGCAAACGTGGACCACATCCTCCACGCGACCGGCACAGCATCCTTCTCGGGGGAGACGCAGGATGACAGGTTGCCAGATGTGGGAGGAAGAAACGTGCCTCCAGCACGCAACTTAGACGAAATCCTCTTTTAATTGATGCACCTCTGAGTGCACCGCAAATCCCTTGCGCACTGCCTTTCCCAGGCGCCACGCCAGGCGCGCACAGGACCTCGGACTGCACAGGACCTTGGACCCCTCCCATGCCGTTCACAGAAAGACACGGGAGAGCGAAGGAGGGTGAGGGAGGGCAGGGACAAGGGGAAAGGCCAAGGGAGAGAGGCGAGATGTCACAGGCCACCCCGCTGCCTACAGCTGGTAAGGGCGGCAAGGCGTCCGCCGGCGGGTCCACAGGCAGCCTGCCACTGTTGCGCGGCTCCGTCCACGCCATAATTGTATTCAGGAACGGGTCCCGCTCCACGGAGTTTGCGGCCACGTGGACCTCGCCCCCCCTTGGAAGAGAGGTAGATCGTCATTGCCCCTGTCCTGGGGCCTGCCTGGAAGAGAAGACCCGTCGGCGAGCCCTCCTTGGGCACGTGAGACCACTTGGCGCCGTGCCGGGAAGCGGCGCAACGGGGGGCCAGGTCGTCGCCCAGTGGACGAGCTGGTAATCTTTCGGAACGGCCCCCCTGGTAACGTTTTTTGGTCTGCGGGGCGAGAGCGAACCTCTTCCGGTTAAAAGCTAGGCGGGCTACGCGCAGCTCTAATTGGGGAGACAGAGCACAGGCGGGCGGGGCCTCAGGCGGCCGGAGGGCGGGCGGGGGTGCAGGCGGTGCCGAGGAGCTTGCACAGGAAAAGGAACGCTTTGGACAGGAGCCGGAGGCGAAGATCCGGGGGGTGAGCGGTGTGGTGTTGCCGTCAACGGCGCTTCGCAAACACCACCCTCAAGTGCTGCGTGAGGAAGTGCGCGACCAGGTCGGCGTCCAGGGGGGAGAAATCCACCATGAAGGCGATGAACAACGTTGTGCCGCCGGATGGTGAGGAGGGGCCCAGGAGAAGAAAAGGGCCACGAAGGCGACGTGCAGCGTTCTGCCACTGGGTGGTCGCAAGCGGCCTGGGGTGGTAGTCCAATCCACGTCCAGGGAGCAGCCAGCAAGAGGTGCGGCCAGAGACAGGGCCGTCCGTGTCCGACTGGATGTCGGTGGAGTGCAGGGAGGAAACCTGGCCTGCACTGTCAGCGCGTGAAGACGGGCGGGTGCCACGCGCGATGCGCTGACGTCCGCATGGCCGACGGCTGGGCCTGAGCCGCGATGCGCCGAGGCAAGCGGGGCCGCCGAGGCGGCAAGGTGCAGTGCCCAGCGCCGGGCCGAAGCCGCGCTGTGCCGGGCGCTGCCGCCATGGGAGGGGGGGGGGGGCGAGCGGGGGGGGGGCGAGGCGAAGCGAACAGGGAGGAAAGAGGCCGGCATCCCGCGCCAGCCGAAGTCGCGCCAGCCTGCGCCGAGGGTGCTCACGCGGGGGGGGGGGCAAGCCCCTACGGGCACAGGTAGGACACAAGGTCCCATTGCAGGTAAAGACAGGGCGTGCTACGCCAGTCGTCGATGCTCCAGTCCGCATCGCAGATGGGCACAGGTGGGACACAAAGTCCCAGATCCTTGAATACGGGAGAGGGGGGGGGGAGGAGAAGGAAAAGACGGGGTCGAGGTGGAATGACAAGTAGCCGTAGCCCGTGGAACGCGGGCGCCACTGGGGCAGCGGGGCGCAGGTGGGGGGGTAGAGGAGGACACACGGCCCCCAGCCAGGTGAGGAGAGGCGGGGCGGGGGGCGGGGGCGCAGGTGGCGGGGGCGAGTGGCTGGAGCGAGTGCCGCGGGGGCAAAGGGGGGCAGGCGGGGGGGAGGGGGCGCAGGTGGTGGGAGCGCGGGGACGGTTGTGTCGCGCTGCCGTAGTAGGGCGAGGGGGTCAGGTCGGCAGTTGGTCAGCGCCGCGGGCGCTTTCCAGTCCAGCTGTCGTGGTACCCGGAGCTGCGAGCCTGGTCCTCTTCGCGCCCGTCGCCCTGATCCGCTCCTCGCACTTCGCCGCAGGGGGGCACCTGGCGCCCCTTGCCCGCGCCTTCTCTGCGGCACGGGAATCGCTGCTGCAACTGAACCCAGTTGACGCCGAGGTTCAGCGCGTCGCTCATGGCCCTCACGTCGGAGTTGTGGTTGCGGACGGAGTGCAGGAAACTGACGCAGGTTTGCTGGTCGCGTCGTCGTGTGTCGAGTGCGCCCTTGCCGTGCTGCTTGGCGAACGCGTGCCGGGCGCTTGCGAACGTCGCGCCCAGGGTGGCTTGGGGCCGCTTTATCGTCTCGCCAGGGGTCTCCCCGGGGAGATTCCACTGGATGCAGCTGATCTTGGTTCTATACAGCTGCTGTCCCGTGTCGGGGTCCAAGGGTTCGGGCCCTCGGCGCGCGGCGGGCCTCGCTTCCCGTGGCGGGGTAGTCGGCGGGGGGTCCTTGGAGTGGCGGCTGCTGCTGCTGCTGCTTCTGCTTCTGCTGCGGCTGCTGCCGCTGCGTCCGCCGCTTGTCGTTTGCCGCGCGCAGGGCAAGGCCGGGCCTCCACCCGTTGCCAGGCGAACGCTTTGGAGGGCCGTTGCGGCCCGGCCGTCGCCGTTCTTCGGTGCTCGAGCCCGCGCCGCTGCCAGGGAGGAAAGGGCCAGGGTGCTGAGAGCCGGCCGTTGGAGAGGGGTAGTGGGCGGTTGCCAGCTCGCGCCCCTGCTCCAATTCTTGCGCCGGCACCGCTTCCATGCCCGCGGGCGGCGGCCGCGCCCTTATCGTGGGATCGTGGGGTTCGTCAGGATCCTGCTCCCCATGCTGCTCTCGCTGGCTACTCTGCGACAGCCCCGCCTGGCTGGGCCCGCCGCCAGGGTCGCCCATGGCTTCGCGCGGACGGCGGCTGCTCGGCCGGGAACGCCTGGCGAGGCCACGCGTGTCGGGGCGGGCCGTGCGGTTGGCCTCCAGGCAGGGGCCAGATAGCCTCCGGCGACTGGGGCAGAGAGGGGCGCTGCCCTGCGGCGCGTGGAGGCAGGCCCTTCTCGACGGCGTTCGCCGACGGACCTGTGCCTGCACTCGCTCGTGGGCGCGCCCCCATCAGTAACCGCGAGGTGATGACCCGATGTTGGGACGCCGCGGGTAGCTCCGGCCGCGGGCGCGTTGCCGGGCACCGGTCCTTTCGGAGCGTCCGTCGCCGCCCACGACGAGGCCCCGGCTTCGGAGAGGGGCCGCGGCTCGCTATCCGCTCGGGCAGCCGCGCTGCCAGGGGAGGGGGGGCGAATGGGCGCGAAATGGTTTCTGTCGACAAGCTGGCGGGGGGTCTCGTTGCCCTGCCTCGGCAAGGCTGGTCCGTTGTTCGTGCCGGGCCCAGCTTCTGTAGAAGAGGTCTGCCGGCTCGGGCACTGGGATGCGGCGGCGGACGGCCGTGTGCCTGCTTGCGTGGCCAGGGCGAGGCCTGGGTCAGGGCTGTCGCGGCAGCCCCCCGACTTCGGCTACGGCTGCGGACACGGGTTCGCCGTGGGTATTCCTACCTGCCCTGGGCCCCCCGTCGATCGGCAGTTCGAGGTCTCCTCGAGTGCTGGTCGCCTCCCTGGCTTCAGCGGTTGGCCTACTGAGGCTACTGCTGCGAGGCGCTGTCGGGCTGGGTGGGCCGAGGGGGGGGCCGTCCACGTCCATTGGGGAGGAGTCATCCTGCCATGAGGGTTCTGCTGGGTCGCCGAGTGGGCGCGGTGCTTCTGCCGTGGCGTGATGGCTCAGGATCGCCGCGCCAGATTAACTGAGCGGCGGTTCTGCATTGTCCATCGGGACTGGGGGTTCGTCGACGTCGCCGCGGTCCGGTCCAGGGTGCGGTCTCGTGGCGGGGTCGGAGTTCCCGTTGTGGGGATAAGCTTCGCGTCTTCCTTGTTCGCCCTCCAGATGGTCGTCTGTCGTCGTCACTTGGCGTCGAGGTGGTCCGTTCTCAAGGCGGTCGTGGGTTGGGGCTCGAGACGCCGCGGTTTGCAGCGGTGGCAGGATCATCCAGATGGTCGTCTGTCGCCCTGGTCACCACGGCAGGATCCGTTTCGAAATTCTGAATTCCTGGCCCCGTGACGGGAGAGGTATCGATGGGTGCAGGTGGGACACAAGGTCCCAGATCATGTAATCGCCCGGAAGGTCGTCTGTCGTCGTCACGGGGCTTTGATTGGAGATTCGATAATATCGAAACCGCGTTCCCTTCTGGCCTCGCGGGCCTCATTTCAACGGTGGCAGGACCCTCCGGATGGCCGACTGTCGCCCTGGTCACCACGACAGGATCCGCTTCGAAATTCTGAATTCCTGGCCCCGTGACGGGAGAGGTACCGATGGGTACAGATCATGTAATCCTCCGGATGGTCGTCTGCCGTCGTCGCGGGGCGCTGATGGGAGATTCGATAGCATCGAAACCACGTTCCCTCCTGGCCTAACGGGCCCCATCTCGACGAACATGCAGATGATCGCAATGGTGGCCGAGGGAACGATGGCGATCTCAGCCGCCAGCTTCGACCGCTTGGCGGCGGCGTCGCTGGGCGTCAGCACCTCCAAGCCGAAGTCGCCCGCCGCGGCATCGGCGCCGGCAGACCGGTCCTGGAACAGCTCGCAGAACGCGCAATAAGCCACGATTAGCTCCCAGCCCGTCGCGGGAATCCTGGAGAGGGCGCCGAGGCCGTTTCAGGGCGTCCTCGACCGCAAGGCCCTTGGACGGCGACGGGAACCCTGGCAGCTTGCCAGTGATCTTAGGGATGATGAGGCCCATAGTCGCCAACACGCTCACGCGACCGTGCTTCCGCTCTGTCTGGCGTCGGCGGGCGAAGTTGCCAATGCTGTTATCCGTGGGGGGCCCGGCGAGGCCCCAGAAGCCCGCGGGATCTTGCGCGCCCGACTCGCTCTTGACCGCCTCCTCCGCCTCCTCGGCCTCGTCCTCGTCCACGCTCTCGCCCTCCACCGCCCCCTCCACCGCGTCCTCCACGTCCTCCACTACCTCGACTAAATCGCCCCCCGCGTCCTCCACAACCTCGTGCTCCACCGCGTCCTCCACGCCCTCGCCCATGGCGTCGTCGCCGTTCCCTCCCGCGCTCCCCGTCGCCGCGGCCCGCGCACCGGCGTCGGCGGCGCCTCCGGCTGCCGCGGGCGGCGCGGCGGGCCCGACCGCCGCTCTGGCCGCCAGCTCGCCCGCCGCGGCGAAAACGGCGCAGGCGCGCCACAGGCTTGCGGAAGCGGCCGCGCTGACAGCAGCAGCAGCGGCCGCCGCCGCGCGGCAGGCCGCCGCCGCCGCGAGGCAGGTCGCAGCCGCCTCGGCCGCGTCAGCAACGCTGGCCGCGCTCGAAGGAGTGTCGACCGCGCCTGCGGCGCCGGGCTCGCCGCGCGCGCAGGGCGCGCCAACGGCGCCAACAGCGCCGACGCCGGAGGCGTCGGCGGCGTCGGCAGCGCCGGCAGCGCAGGGGGCCGGAGGGGGCCGGGCGGCGCTGGCCGCGCCGGCCGGGGCGCCGGCAGCGCCAGCGGGGGCCCGCGGCCAGCCTGCGCCAGCCGCGCCCAACGCCCCCGAGGCGTCGGGGCCGCCCGCGCGCAAGCGGCGCCAGCGGCGAGGGGCGCGCCGCGGTCGGCGGCGGCGTCCATCGCGCTGGCAGCGCCGGCTGCGCCAGGGAGCCCAGCGCGCGCGCGCGCGGCGGCGGCGGCCTCCAGCCGGCGGGCCATCGCCCTCCGTGCCTGCCGCCGCCGCGCCGCGGGCGTCTCAGGGCGGTCGGCCATGCCGAGGCGGCGGCGGCGGCGGCGGGGCGCGCGGCCGGCCGCGCCGCCCAGGCCGCGCCGGCCACTTCGAGCCCTGACCCCAGGGGAGGAGGCCCCCCCGGGAAATGGCTTGAGCCGGAGGCTGCGTAACCCCCCCCTGGCCACAGGGAGACCCACCAGTCGTGCCTGTTCGGCCCCTGGCTCGTCGCCTCCCCGCGGACCGCCTGGCACAGGGGAAGAGCGGGTTGGCAGCCGTAGCGGGTGGCCCACCTCCACTGTCTAGCCAACATGCGCGGCGGCCGCCCACTGCTCCCAGGCACGGAGCGACCGCCGGAGCGAGGTTGCTCTGCGGTGCCTGCGCAGGCAGCCCCGCGGCGACTTGTGGGGCCCACGTTTCCAGCCCCTCGCCCTGGAACCGCTGCCCAGCCAAAAGCCGGACCTGGAGACTGCTGGCCTGACCCTGCCCAGAAGCCCACCGCATCCACGTCTCCGCGCCCTGGCTGCATCGGCTGGGGCGGCGTCCCGGAGACAGCCTGCGGCGCCCTCGCGTGGGCCACCGCGCCCTGGGCGCACTGCCCTTGCACTTCTGCGGGGAAGACCGCCTGGCCCGACCAACCCCGCGCGCACGGCGCAGGCGCCCGGTTGCCTGGCCGCGCCGCGCGGCCTGAGGTGGCTGCTCGGCGGCGGCCTGCGGCGCCGCGGCACCGGGCGCCGTGGCCCGGGCCCACTGCCCCCGCTGCGTTGTGTGGAAGGCCGCCTGGCCCGCACATGCCCAGGCTCCGTTCGCAGCGATCCTCGTGGAGGTCCTCGGATACAGGGCCCATCGCCGTTCGAGCCGACCCCCCGCCCTCGACCCCTTGAGCAGCCTCGATCCAGCTCGAGTTTTCAAGCAGACGGCTTCGGCAGGGGGGAAGGGGCGCCCATCCTGAATGGATGGAGCTCCGAAGCTCCCGAAGAAGTCCCGCCCCGAGGGCCGAAAGGCACGGGGTCGGTCGGCCGATGGATCGACTGGTCTCGATCGCTCGATCGATCGAGCGATTGATGGGTCGATCGACCCATCGATCCATGCCTTTCGGCATCACCCCAGTGCCCTGCCGAGGCTGGCCCTCGATGGTATCGAGCGCTGGTTGCGGTTGCGGCGCCGTCAGTATTATCCACCCCATCCCGCCGATCTGAGCGCGGGGTGCGGCAGAATATTCTATAAAGCGCCGACGCTGTGAAATCACGACGTCAGATCGATTTCCGTGAGGGTGCGTTTTCTAGAGGGCCGACGCAGTAAATTCACGACGTCAGATGTCCGCCGCAGTATTCCATGGATGGGGGCCCGACGCTGTAATGCGACGTCAGATGTCCGCCGCAGTATCCTACAGAGGGCCGGCGTTGTAATGCGACGCCAGATGTCCGCCGCATCATGCTCAGACGCCTGATTGATTTCTCCCCCGCCCATCTAGATCTCAAGCATAATGTGCGCACGTTGCACGGGGGGGGGGCAGCGCGCCGCGCGCGCGCGCAAGCACGCAGACGCACGCACACACTTGCACACACACACACACACACACACACACACACGCACTCAAGCACACACGCACGCACTATCGCCGTGCACTTTGATTTACACGCGAGCCTGGAAGCCGGGAGAACCGAGGGGACTCGGTTTCGATCATCCGTTCTTGCCCCCTTCCCTCCCCCCTCGGCCGCGACCCCAGTGACTTCTCCAGGGGCCCCGCGCCAGCCCCCCCTCCTCCGCCTCTTCCGCTGGCACCTCCGTCGGGGCGCGATCTGCCCCTTACGTACTACGCGAGCCGATGTGCGTCGCGCGATCGCTGGAAATATCCTCTCACGCCTCTTCTCGCTCACGCGCGGCCCTCAGAGTGGACGCGCATGTGTGTCCATTGATCTACGACGACTAGCTCGATGCGGTTGAAATGGCGCTACATTGATGTATGCATGTGTACATGTAGGCATGTGCGTCTGCATGTATGTATGTATGTACGCGTATATGTTTGTCAATGTATGGATGCGTATGTATGTTTGTATGTATGCATGTATGTATTTAGACACGTGTGCACTATATATACATGTATATGTACATACATACATACATACATACATGTATATATGTACATATATATATGTGCAGCCTCTTTCCGCTCCTGATATGAAGGCGTGACTTCAAGCAAGTCGCGCGCGGGCCACACCGTGCTGCCGTGTACGATTGCACATGCGATCGAGAAAAGAACGGGCCGCTGCGGGCATTCCCACCCCTGCGCACGTCGTTTGGCGGTGGCATCCTCGTCATGTATTTGCTGATGTAGCTATATAGGTGCATATCTATATATAACATGATCCGTCTCCGTATTCGGGTTACGACCGAGTGGTCGATCTCTTTTTGACGCGGAGGTTCACGCATCACCTCCGCGTGGAGGATCGAAAGAACCAGTGGCTGAGTCCCAACGCGGCGCCCTGGCCTCTCGCGGGCGGGAACACAGGATAATGGCGTGGACGCCATTATGCACGGCGCGCGCCGCACCTCGGATATGGAATGGCGCGCCATCCAGACCCCTGTCCCTCCTGCTATACCCGTCAGACGGTCAACTGCCAACCGTCGATTAGGACGGTGATCTGCGAACCATAAATGACGAGATTCTGGCGTTGCAATTTTTGTTTGGTGAAGTGATGTTCTCCAGGCGCTGCAATTTAAGATTGGCCCTCTTCGGGGCGTTGCGATTCAAATGCCATGTAAATCGGAGGTATGGCAGGCGTCTAAATTCCTGGTGCCGCCCCGCGTTCGACTACCTCCGTACCTCTGCCACTCAATCGCTCGTTCGCTCCTCCGAGCCTGGCGCTCTTGACTCAGTCGCTCTTTCGCTTCCCCGAGCCTCGCGCTGCTCGCCAGGGCTGTAGTGCTGCTGCCTCGTCTGTCGGTTTCGAGTCTCGGGTGGGCCGCCGTGCCTCTCGGCGGCGGCCCGTGCCCACCGCCCGCCCGGGTCCATGCTGGGATAGCAAGTATCGGCCGAAGGGCAGGCGGGCCCCTGCGGGGGCCCAGGGGCCTGCGAGGGCCAGGGGCAGGCGGGCCCCCGAAGGGGCCCACGCGCTTGCGGCCGCAGATTGTGCGCCCCATGGCAGGCGGGCCCCTGCGGGGGCCCACGCGCCTGCGGGCTTTTTTTTTTTTTTTTTTTTTTTTTTTTTTTTTTTTTTTTTTTTTTTTTCCGAATCTCCCCCTCGGAGCGCGCCGCGTCATGGGGTTCGCGGGGCTGCCGAAGCGGGATGAGACGCAGTGCAATGGCATGGTCAAAGTCTGGCGCCGCGCTCTGTCTCCTGGGGATCGGTTGTGTGAGCTCCAAGCGCGGCGGCACGGCCGCGCGGCCGTGCGCGGCGCGCGCGGGGCGTAGCCGCGCGCGCGCGGGGCGGAGCCGCGCGCGGTTGACTGGTGCGCTGGGGGCGCGCGCACCTAGTCGAAAAGGCTCTGGGTGCGTGCGAGCCCCTGGGCAGTGTGCGTGGCGTGCGTGGCGCACTAGGCTTGGGGCGTGTGCGTGGCTTAGCCTGCATGCGTGGCTGGGTGCGCACGTGGCTGCATGCGTGGCTTTGGCTGAGTGCGTGGCTTTGGCTGCATGCGTGGCTTAGACTGCGTGCAGGGCTTTGGCTGCGCGCGTGGCTTGAGCGCGTGCGTGGCCTTGGCAGTGGCCTTATACGTGGATCTGTCTGTATGCGGGTTCAAACTATACACGGGGCACACTATACACGGGGCTCGGGTTCGGGCCGTGTTTGCAGCTGTGGCTGGGCGCGTGGCCGGGGGGAGGGGGCTGCCTTCGTGGCGTCGGGGTCATGCGTTGCACGGGCCCCCGTCGAACATCGCATGCGCGTGAATCCGAGCATGGGGAATGCAGCTCGCTGTGCAGCCTGCATGACCGCGCGCGAGCAAGAGCGGTGCGCGCCTTCCCCATGGTGCAGGGTTCGTTGTCCGCGACGCTACCGCGTCTCTGCGACCTGGGACCGTTCTCAGGCGCCCTTTGCTTTGTTTGTGGGCGGCTGGGCGAGCCAGCCGCGGTCAAGAAGGATTGGGAAGAGCAGCGGCGGCACCAGCAGGCGCGGGGATCCGCGGGCGCGCGGCCTCGCGCTACGCATGCGGGGGCCCCTGCGCGGGGGGGGGGGGCGGTGCCAGGCGTGCTTCGGCGATCTGGTGCGCCAGTTCCCGCGCCCGCGAGCGGCCGGTCGCGGCCGCAGCCAGTCCCGTTCGAATTACCGACGCGGGCCCTCGGACGGTGAACTCGCGGCAGGCCAGGACCTGCTGGGTGCGCGGGCAGGGGATGCGCGGGGCGTGCGCGCGTGCGCTGCGTACGTTGCCGGGCGCGTTGGGGGCTGGCTGCGCGCGTGGCTTGGGCTGCATTCGCGGCTGCGCTCGCGCGCGGGCTGGGAGCGTCGTGCCAGGTAACGGTGGCCGTGGACGGAGCTCGGGCTGCGTGCGGGCCGCTGGGCGCGCCCATGGATGGGGGGCGCCTGCGCGGCGTGCGTGGAGCGTCTCGGCCTTGCAGCGAAACGCGAATCGGGCAAGCAGCGGACGCGCGCCACCGTGACGCACGGTCATTCCGACCGCGATGTCCTTGCTCTGCTTGAAGCCGTAGGGGAACCCGCCTTCGCCGGAGCGGGTCGCCTGGCCCAGGCGCGCGGCGTGCGAGGGGGGTGAGCGGGCTGTTTGCGCCGATCTGTGTCGCAGGTGTAATGGGTCCATTTTGCGTAGGCGGTGGACGCGGAGCCACGCGAAAGGTCCGTGATGCATTACGTGGCGACTGCGAGAATGATGGCGATATGCGTCGGATCGGCGCTCGCCGAAGATTTCGCGGACGCCTCTATCAAGAAGGTGTTGGCCGCGGGATTACCCGCGGCCAACTCGCAGCCGTTCAACGCCGGGGAGGGCAAGGGCTGGGCGGAGTTCAAGGTAACTCCTGCCCACCGTGCCCTGGCCCTCCGCATTCAGGGCCGCGCACAGGACTCGCGCATGTCTTGCGATCCGCCGTGGGGCTCATGGCTTCCGGGGGGCGTTGCGCAGGGCGTTGCCCCGGGCCCCGCGAGCAGCGGCGACCTCGCGAAGGCGATGGGCGCGATGGCAGAATATGTGCAGGCGTCGCGCGAGCAGATGGATAAGGAGAAGAAGACCGATCATGTGTCCTTTACGCTCCAGGTCCTTGGTCCCGCGGCGGCGAGCCAGAGTGGGGGGGGGCGCGGCTGTGGCGCGCGCAGGAGCGGATCAGGGAGGTCGGGCTCGACGCCTTTCCAGGCGAGGCCCTCCCGACGGAGGACGCCATGCTTCGTTTCGAAAAGCTCGCGAAGGCGCCGCCGGCAGAGCGCGCGCCAGGCGAGCGCGGCGTGGCGTGCGCGGCACAGGCCGCGGCAGCCAAGGGCCAGCGTTATTTGGGGAGCGCCGAGGGTGAAGACTAGCAGTTGCATTTCAAGCCGCCGTGGAGCCGTGTGCCAGATCTGGACATGGCGCTGCGCGATGCCCCGTTTTTCTTGCGCGCGCGGGGGGGGGGGCGCGGTCGCGCGGCGTTCCGAGGTCTTGCCCAGCGGCTCGGCAGAGAGTCGCGCCAAAGAGGTCGCGGCGGCCAAGCGGGCGGCCATGGCGACGATCGACTGGTGTGGACTTCGCGTCATATGCCGATTTCCAGTACGCGAAGGGACCCGCGCAACCGCGCGGTGCGCGCGGGGGGCAAGTTTCGGCGCAGTACCGTTCGGTGGCAGAGGCACCTGCTTGAATGGGGAATGCGCTGCGTCATCACCCAGGTTTTCACGCCGGTGGTGCTGCTGGCCTACCAATGGCAGCTGAGCCCGATTGCGGGGGGGCACGGTGGGACCCGCACCGCGTATTTCTATGATATCGCCATGCGGCAGAAGGCGGGGGCTCTGTGCAGGGGGGGCGCGCACCGGGCGCGATGCGACCCCCCCTTTCGCAGGCCGAGCGCGCGCTGAAGCAGGGCGCGGGCGGCGTTGATGCGCTGCTGTGCACCCTGGACTGGGATGCGCTCAAGGCCGCCAAGGCCAAGGCGGAGTCCAAGTCTAAGGGAGTGGCAGCGGCGAGGCCGAGGCGGGGTGCGCCGCCCAGTCCGCCGGAGGCCGCGCGGCGATGCGCCGCGTGCCAGGGCGGGCCAGGGGGCGGAGAGTCGTGCGCCTGACAACAGGAGTGTCCACGGGATGTTTCCGTCTGCGTGGCCGCGATCCACCGTGTGCAGGCCGGTCCAGAGCCCGAAGAGGCCGCCCAAGGCGTGGGGCGCGGCGAGGTCCCGCTCGTCTCGCGGCGGCTGGGGGTCTTCCGCGCCTGCGCGTGGCTCCGGCGCCGGCAAGCAGCCGGCCGCCAAGAGCGGTGAGAGCAAGTGGGCGCCGTGGAGCAAATGGAAAGAGAGCGGCCACAAGAAGTGACGGCGCACCGTCACGCCGATTGCTGTTGCATGGAATAATTTGCCGTGGGAAAGCGAGGCGCGACGCGCGCGATTGCCCCGTGCGAACCCGCGAGGGGGTCGATCGCGACCGCCGCGGGGGGGGGGGGGGGCAGGCAGCGCGGGGAGACAGTGCAGAAATTGACGAGCGCCGGGACAACGAGGCATCGCTGCACCTGGGCGCGGTCGGGGAAACATGCGTTGACGAGGCCCGCAAGTGCCGCCCATGTAGCGGTCGCGCGCGCGCGCGTTGCGGCGTTGCAGGGAAACTTGCCGGGGAATAGCGAGGCACGACGCGCGCGCTGGCCCGTATGAACCCGCGAGGGGGTCGATCGCGATCACCGCGGGGGGGGGGGGGCAGGCAGAGTGGGCAGATAGTGCAGAAATTGACGAGCGCTGGGGCGGCGAGGCATCGCTGCCCCCCAGCGCGGTCGAGGGGCCTTTCGTTGACGAGGCTCGCCGTTGTCGCCCATGGCGCGGTCGCGCGCGTGGGCCGCGGCGGCGAGGCTTGCGCTTCAGACACGCTTGCCTTGCGGCAAGCGGTGGAAAACTTGCTATCAGACAAGGAAAGAATCAAGCGGATGTCCCCGCTGGATCACTGGGGGTGGGCCCAGCGCCTCCCCGAGTGCGAGGGGCCCAAGCAGCTCCCTGCTGCATGGGCAGACGCGGTGGACGCGCGGGCTGCCCTCGAGGGGCGCGACCTGCACCGCCGCCGGGCGGCCGCCTGGCATTATTGGGAGAATCGCAAACGGGTGCTGGGCCCGGCGTGGCAGGTGGCGGCGCGCCCGCGCGCGCGGCTTCGCCCGTGGGTCAAGCGTCGTTGGAGGCGCATTTTCGGGGGCTTCCGACTCACGTGCAAGCCGTGCTGGGGCCGAGGAAAAATCTGTGGCTCTTACAGGCGTCGGGGCTGGGGTGCGGGCCGGCGCGGGGTGGCCGCCCTCTGCGCGCCCGACCCTTGCAGGAAATGTTGGCGGCGGCAAGGATGAGCGATGCGGACCTCGCGCTGCAAATCGAGAGGGGCTTCCCTCTGGTAGGCAAATTGCCAGCGTCGGGCGGTATGGGGCGGGCGGCGACGAGGGATTTCCGCGACCCCCCGTCGTTCCACCGCGAAGCGCCGCGCCTGAATGCTGGCGCGGTCCGCCGGGTCGCGGGCGATCGCGCCCGCGGCGGGGAATTGCGGCGAGAGTTTCTGCGCAAGGCAAGCGAGGAGGCGCGCGGGGAGGGGGCCTTTTTCCCGCGGCGCCGAGCCGCGCATGTGCGCGCCCGAGCGCGCGCCCAGGTAGAAATGCGCAAAGGCGCATGGTGCCCGTTGGACCAGGCTTGCCGAGACGCGGCGTTGACTCCCAGATTTCCGGTCGATGAGGGATGGCGCTGGAAACAGGAGGGCGGCTGGAGGCGCAAGGTGCGGCGCGAGCCGCCTTTCGGGTCTCTCGCGAGCCGCCTTTTCCGCGGTGCCGAGCCGCGCGGGCCGGCTTTTTCCCGCGGCACCGAGCCGCGCGAAGCGAGAGCGGCTTCTAGCGATCGCAGCAGGTGCGCGTAATTGATGATTTCTCGGCGAGCTTGATTAATGAGTGTACCGCGCCGATGGAGCGCATCCGGATGGAGACTCTCGATGTGCTCGTCAGCTTGGCGCGGGCTCTGCGGGGCCGGGGGCCCTTGAGGCTCCGCAAAGAAAATTTCGTGCGGGCATTCAAGACCCTGCCGCTGGCACTGTCTGCCCTGTGCATGACGGTGGCCGTCTGGGGGGAGGCGGCACAGGAGGGCTGGGCACTGCAGCTGTGGCGCCGCTCGTTCGGCGCGGTGGCGAGCGTGTGTGCCTGGGGCCTGGGGGCGGGGAGGCGCTGTACAGGTGCGAGTGCCCTCTTCCTCCCCGGAAGCGGCGGGGCGCGCCGCGCGCGCTGCAGGCGATCCTGGGCCGGCTTTTCTCCGCCCCAACCGGGGGGTTCGTGGACGACTTGTTCGGAATCGACCCGGAGGGGGGCTGGGCGGATGGGGCCCTTAGCGGGGGCCGCTGGAGCATCTCGGGTGACGCGCTTCGTAATCAAGACTTTCTTGGGCTGGGAATTGGACGAGGAGAAGCGCGCGCGTCGTCGGCCGAGTCGGCCGAGGTCCTGGGCGTAACGGTTACGGTAATCAATAAGCCGGTGCGCCACTGTCGCGCCCCGCTGGTCGACCGGGGGGGGGGCGCGTGGTCGGCCGGCTCGCGTGTTTTGTTGCGCAGGAACAGGCGCTGGCTTTCAGCATCCCGCCTGAGAAAGTGGCCAAGTGGAGGAGCTCCAGGTCCTCCAGTCTGGCCAGCTGTCGCCCGCGGGCGCGGCCAAGCTGGCGGGAAAGCTTGGGCGGGGCGCTTCCGCCGTCTTCGGCAGGGGCGCCCGCGTTTACTTGGCTCCGCTTTTTCCATTGGTCCACCGGGAGGCAAACGGTGTTGACCACGCGCTTGAGGCGTACGCTCGAATGGTGGCTGCGATGATTGGCCGCCGCGCCCCAGCGGCATGTCCCGCTGCGGTGGCGGGCAAAGCAGCGCGTGCTTGTTTACTCGGATGCAACGGGCGGCGGCAGGTCGCGTGCGCTGCGTGCCGTCCCGCCCCCGCTGCCGGGTGTGGAATGGCGTGAGGTTGGCATGGGTGGCCGATGACGGCTCCCAGAGAAGGTATGCCGCGGCGGACGTGCCTGCGGCCCTACGGGGCTGGGTGGCGCGCCGGAAAGTGCAGGCCCGCGCGCGCGCGGCCGCGCGGGCCGAACGTGGGTGTTGCGGGGCGCGCGCGGTGCGCAGGTGGCCACTTGGGAACTCGTGGCGGCACTCTGCGCTCTGGGGACGGTGCTTGCGGAGTATGGCGGCATCGAAATTGCTTGCTTCATGGACTCCGCTGTCGCCCTGGGCGCGATCGTGCGGGGAGCCTCGCGCCAACCCGATTGGAATGCCTTGGTCGGGAACCTGTGGCTCGGGGCGGCGACCAAAGGGTGCGCCATGTGGGCCTTTCGCGTGCCCTCCGCACAGAATCCAGCGGACGCGCCTACCCGCCCGGAGTCCAAGTGGCGCGAGTTGGAAGCCATGCATCGCGCGGGCTTCTCAGAAGAAGCGTGGCAGTGGCCCGCGCAACCGCCCTGGCAGTGATGCCATCCGCGGGGGACCGCGCCCCGCGCGGGGCGCTGTGGGCTCACCCTCCCCCCCCCCTCTTTTTGCAGGGGAAGGGCGCGGGGCCGGAGCGTTTTGGGCGTGCGTGGAGTCCGCGGGCCACCGCGAGTGTTTATGTATGAAGGCCTGCAGCGCGATCTGCCTCCGAAGGGCGCGGGAGGGATGCTCGCGTCGTTTGGGGCGTGCGCGGAGTCCGCGGGCCACCGCGAGTGTTTTGTGCATCAAGGCATGCAGCGCGATCCGCCTCCGAATGGCGACTTGCTTGCTCTTGCGCGCATGGCCGCGAGTGCAGCGCCGGCCGGGCGGGCGCTGAATCCAGAGTCGGTGGCGTTGGTTATGTTGCAGGGGGGGATCAAAGGCGTCGAGGTCGCGGGCGCGCGCGCGTTCGCGCGGAGCTGCAGGGTGCCGCGCCCGGCCGCGAGGATCTCGAGGGCCTGGGAATTGGTCTGGCCCGCCTTGAAGCGGACGCCCGGCCTGGCGGACCAACTCGCGGCGTGAGTGAAGACCCGCAAGCGACGGCGTGTGACGGCGGGGCCAGCGCGCGCGCCCCGGCCGGAGGCGCCCGTGTCACGGCCCGTGCACGTGCGCGGGTGCGTGCGTCTTTCGTTCGCAGGCCAATCCCGGCGGGGCGGCGAGAGCTCTGGAAGCGCAGCCCTGGCGGGCGCCCGCCGCGGCGCATCCGCGCCTGGAGGAGGTGCGGACCGCGCTGCGAGAGCTGGTCCAGGCCAGGGAGAGGGGGTGTCCACCGTGCCCGTTGCGGCTGGCCTGCCTCCTCAGGCTGTTAGGAAGGGCCACCGGACCCCCAGCGGCGCTCGGCATACCAGCGCGGCCTTCCGAGGGAGGCGAGGCGCTGATCGCCGCGGGAATTACTAGCTATCGGCGCGAAATGATCAGCCTTACCGCCGCGTGGGTAGAGATGGGCCAGTGGCGCAAGACTGCGGCCCAGTACGCCTCATCAGTGGCGTGCTAGGGATTGCGCTGCAGGTCCTGTAATAAAGGGGGGGTGCAGTCGCGCCGCCCGCAACGCGCGTGCCCGCCGCGCGAGCGCGCAGGGCGGCGGGGGTCGAGCCTTGGCCGCCGTGCGGGCCTGCGCTCGAGGTTTTGATCACCGTGTGCCGGTCGGCAGCGACGCTGTCGCAGTACGCTTCGAGGATCCGGTCAGTGCTGCGCCTCCTCCGCGCCCCCGCGGGGGTGCTGGGCGCCATGGGAGGCATCGTGAAGGGAGCGCAGAAATGCGAGGACCGGGCGGTGCTGCGGCATCGCGCCAGGGCGAGTGCGGAACAGACGCGCGAGCTGGCGGCGTGGGTCCGGCGCGAAACTGGGCGCGACGACGTGGCTGATTCTTTCCTTGTAGCCAGGCCTGCGCGAGCGTGCCGAGGGGGGAGGGCCGGGTTCATTCCCGTCGGTGCTCTTCGTGCCCTAGGCAGTTCTGCTTAAGGTTTGGGGCAGAAGTCGTCGGCCTGAATGGCAACGGCCACTCGGCGGTGTCGACATTCGAGGAGGCGTCCCCGGCGGCCGCGGGCACGGGGGGGTGGGGGGACGCGCGCGCGCCGCCCCGTTCCGCGTCGCAGGCCGGCAAGAGAGGCGCCTGTATTACTCTGGCACTGCGCAAATGCCGCAGGGAGCCCGAGCAATTGTGGCGGAAGTGTGTGTGCGACATCCAGGGGCGGCGCCTCTGCGGGGTCTGTGTGCTTCACCGCAGGGCGTCGCGCGCTGGGTCGCTTGTGTTCCCGGGCCTGACATACGCGGATTCGCTGTCGTTGTTAAAGCTAGCTGCAATGGCGCTGGCACTGCCGCGCGCGGCGGAATGTGGTACCCATGCTTTCCGCAGGGGCAGGGCCGACGAGGTGCTTAGGTCGCAGGGCCCGGCGGCCATGTTCGCTCAGGGCGGGCGGCGCAGCGTGGCAGCCTGGGCGCGCCCGTCAGGCAGGGCCATGAGCGAGACTCTGGCGACGGAGGAGACCATTGGGCACTCGGACAGCTCCGAGGGGGAGGAGCCTGGATAGAGGGTGTCGGACAGCTCCGACTCCGAGCGAGAGGGCCTCAGCGATGCCGTGCGCACGACGCATGCGTTGGGGTGCGAGGGACAGAGCGGGGCAGAGCTATGGGGGGGAGTGTGCGCCGGCTGGCACGGCGGGCTGCGGCTGGGCGTGCATTGGGTCGGCGTGCGGGGTGCACCATGGGGTCGCCCTACGCCGCGAGCCCGACCGTCCTGTCCGCCGCGCCAAGACGTCTCTGCTCTTTGCTGGCGCGGCGCTGCACTGAGGGAATCTGAGGTTTGGCAGGCGTATAAATTCCCGGTGCCGTCCCGCGTTCCACTACCTCCGTACCTCTGTCACTCAATCGCTCTTTCGCTCCTCCGAGCCTGGCGCTCTTGACTCCGTCGCTCTCTCGCTTCCCCGAGCCTCGCGCTGCTCGCCAGGGCTGTAGTGTTGCAAGCTGCCTCGTCTGTCGGTTTCGAGTCTCGGGTGGGCCGCCGTGCCTCTCGGTGGCGGTCCGTGCCCACCGTCCGCCCGGGTCCGTGGCGGGATAGCAAGTAACGGCCGAAGGGCAGGCGGGTCCCTGCGGGGGCCCAGGGGCCTGCGAGGGCCAGGATCAGGCGGGCCCCCGAAGGGGCCCACGCGCTTGCGGCCGCAGATTGTGTGTCCCATGGCAGGCGGGCCCCTGCGGGGGCCCACGCGCCTGCGGGCTTCCCTATTCCCCACTCTCACCACCCTTTGGCCTCTCGGCTTTTTTTGGGGGGCTTGTCGGGGGAATCTGTAGTGCAGCGCAGGCGGCCAGGCTGCGGGGTCGGGTCGGCGTGCGGGGTGCACCGTGGGGTCGCCCTGCGCCGCGAGCCCGACCGTCCCGTCCGCCGCGCCAAGACGTCTGTGCCCTTTGCTGGCGCGGCGCTGCGCCGAGGGAATTTATTCGCGCCCGCTTCGCGCTGCGACAGAGCGCGAGGGGAAAGCGCAGCGACGCCTCGCGAGGCCCGCGCAGGAGCGGCGCCGCGCCATCTTGCTCGCCCCCTGCCGCCCGCCGAGCAGGCTAGCCTCCGCTTGGCCAGCGGAAGAGGCGCTGGGAGCTGGCTGCTCCCGCCCACGGAGCCAGACCACGTCCTCGCAGACGAGCACTTCCGCCCTGCGGTGGCTCTGCGGCTCCGCCTGCCGCTGCCGACAGGGGCCGGCGCAACCTGCCTCCCGCGCCGGCCCGACGGCTCCTGCTGCGGGGGCGACCTGCGCGCGGACCCTGGGCGTCCTCTTGGCTGCCCACTCGGAGGCGGTGCTGTGCTGATGCGCGACGGCGTCCGGGACTGGCTCGCGCGCTGGCTGGCGGCGCGGGGCGCCACGGGCGTGAGGGCGGAGCAACTCGTCCCATCCTGGGACAGACAGCACCCTGACGGCACTCTGGAGGCCGCGCGGCTGGACGTGGCCTTCGCGCGACGGGGCCGCGGCGGCGGCGGCGGAGGCGCGGAAGCACAGGCGCTACCCAGGCCCAGCCCTGATCGACGCACGGGCGGGCCGGGAAGGAGGCGCAGGCCCTCTTGCGGACCTGGGCAGCAGGCGACCCGGCGACGCCGACGGCAGCTCGCCAGCGGTTGGCCGCCGCGCTGCAACGCGGCAGCGCGGAAGCTTACGGCGCGGCCGCCCTGCCCGCGGGCGCCGCGCGACGCTTGGCGGACCCTGGCAGCCTGGGTCCGCCCGGGCGCCGTGCCAGACTGGGTAAGGCTGACTGGGCGCGGCGGCCCGCCCTGACTCTAGGAGACAGCGGGGCCGGCGCTGACGAGGCAGCGGGGGCCTCTGGCAGCGCTGGCGCGGCCGCTGGGCGCGGGGGAGCTGGCGCGGCGCTGGACTTGGAGCTGGGAGCGCCGAGGGGGCAGCTGCGCGGGGCCAGGCACGAAGGCCCAAGGCGAACTGCCCGACAGGGCGCTTGGCTGCCCAGGGAGCGGGCCGTGGCCGAGTGCTGGCTGACGAGCGAGCCACGCCCGCCTGGGGCCTGGGGGCGCGCGGCCGGGCGCAGCAGGCGACCGCGACGGCGCTGGGGAGACCGCCGCAGGCGCGCTGGCGCTCCTCGCCTTGCGCAGCGCTCACGGCCAAGCGCTGGCTGGAACAAGGCGGCTATCCAGCCGGGGACTAGGCGCTGCGCCCTGTTGCCCAGAACCCGGCCGGGAGGTGTCGCCTTGGCGCCCTACCTTGACGCCGCGGTCGCGGCCAAGGTCAGAGCGGGCGCCAGCGAGGCGCGAGGGGCTGCGGGAAAACGCCCGCGCGCGCCCCCCAAGCGCCCCGGAGATCCGATCGGACTCGGGGTCTTCGGGGCCCCGCTGCCAGGAGGAGGAGGAGGAGGAGGAGGAGGAGGAGGAGGAGGACTACGCCGTGCTCTCTCTGGACGCTGCAGACGCCTTCCAGAACCTGAGCAGGGTGTACATCAACGAAGGTATCGATACTCACTGCCCAAAACTCCGCCGATGGGCAAGAGGCTTCCTGCCGGACGCCGGGCAGGTAGTCTACCACGACACCGGGGGCAGAAGACACATTTGGAACCAAACGACGGGGATCTCCCAGGGGTGCGGCTTGGCCACCACGCTCGTCTGCCTCGGACTCGACCGAGCCCTCGAGAGGGCCAAACACCAACTCGACGCAGCAGGTATACAGCACGAGCTCTTCGGCTACATCGACGACCTCACCATCCTTGCGAAGCCTGAAGACCTGCCCACCATATACGCAGCATACACCAACGCACTCAGCCAAGCCGGCCTCCAAACACGCGTCGACAAATGTGAGGTGTGGGCGAGGAATCCCGCCGCGATACCAGCGGGCCTACCCGTGCCGCGAGTAGAGCAGCCCACCATCTTACGACAACACGCCGACGACTACTCCGGCCTGGCACCGACGCCGGTAACCGCCGACCAGCACGCCGAGGAGGGCAGCCTGCACTCACCCGCCTCGCCGCGACTACAACGCCAACGAACCAGGAGGACGACTGCCATGGCCAGACTCATGGACCTTCACAAAGCCGGCCTAGACGTTCAGACGTCTTTGGTACTTCAACGAACCCTCACTGCAGGAGACATGACTTGGCACATGCGCACCACCGGGGTTCCCGCCCAAACGGCGACACAGCTCGACGCCGACCTGCTCAGCACACTGGAGGAGCTAGTACAAACGCACGACCTCACAGCGGAGCAGAAAGAGAAATACTGGCACCCTGTCGCTTTGGGCGGCTTGGGATTCCAGAGCGTGAGCGCAGCGCGCCTGGATGCCCAAGCGGCCTCGTGGGCGCTCTGCGAGAAGCCAGTGCTCCAGCGACTGGGCCTCCGCGACAGAGATGACCTTCTCCACAACTGTCCGGGCTTGAGACCAGCGCTCCACCGCCTCCAGAGCACTGTCAACGCGCTGACTCAGGAAGAGGCAGCACAGCAGGCGCCCGACACGGAGCCGCCCGACACCACCCAGCGGCGCTTTACCAGGCACAGGCGGCACGCAGAGTGGACGCAGTGGCTGCGACGCACCCAGACGGAACCGCATCAACGGGCCTGGGCTCTTAGCACGACAGGCAAGGGGGCAGGCGCGTGGCTCGGGCCGCCCACGCGGCCCGACCACCACCTCGCTGACGCCCACTTCAGGATGGCCGTGAGACACAGACTCGGAGGTCTCGCACGCGCAGCTGACGGCCCCTGGCCCTTCAGAAAGGAGGACGGAACCCTCTGCGCCGGCACCGTCGACACTAACGGACGCCACGCGCTTTGCTGTTCCTATGGCGGCTTCATGGTTAAGAGGCACAACAACCTGCGCGACACCATCGCGCGAGCCCTACGTGAAGCCGGCATTTGCGACATCGCAGTCGAGCCATGGATTCGCCCGCCCACCGGGCCGGGCAATCCGGGTCTCCGCGCGGACCTCAGGTGCACCGACAGTGACGGCCAGTGGGCTTATCTGGACTTAACGATCGTGCACCCCGCTTCGCAGCAGAGCCTGCAGGCCGGCGGGGCACACACCCAAGGCACCGCTGCGAGACTGGCCGAACAGGCCAAGCGCCGCAAATACAACGGAGTCGCTGGTTTCCAACCCCTCGGCTTCGAAGTGTCGGGAGCCATGGGCGAGTCCACCCGGAAATGGCTCGCGCAGCAAGTGCCTGAGGGCCCTGGGCGACTGGAGGCTCTCAGCACTCTCCACCGGTCCATCGCCACCTGCGTGGTCCGGGAGGTGGCGCGCACGCTCATCAGCGCTGCCTGAGATGGTCGTCGGGCCAGCCAGCGCGCCTAACGCAGGGGTCTGGTGGCTCACACCCCTGGGCCTGGAACCGGCGGCCTGGAAGCGCGAGAACGGCCTCGCACGACGACGGCGCCAGCGCGAGAGGACAGCACGAGGCTGCTGCGGGAGGACGCACGAGGACAGCACTAGGACAGCACGAGGACAGCACAGGCGCGAGGACAGCGCGAGGACAGCACGAGGACAACACTAGCACGAGGAGGGGAAGGGGCGCCGATGAGGCGCGCCGAGGAGGAGAGGCGAGGCCGAGGAGGAGGAACGCCGAGGAGGAGCGCCGAGGAGGAGCGGCGGAAGTGGAGGAGGGGGAGGCCAAAGAGGAGCGCCGAGGAGGAGCGCCAAAGAGGAGCGGCGAGAGCGGGCGGCGGTGGCGGCGGCCGGAAGCGGCGGCGGGGCGGCTCCAGCGGCGGCGGCGGACGGACCGGGGGCGAAGGGAGGAGCGGCGCCCGGCCCCGCGGCGGCGGGCGCGGGCGCGGGCGCGGGCGCGGGCGCGTGCGGGCGCGCGCGGCGCGGCCCGTGGCGAGCGCGGCCCGCCCCTGGGCCCTCCTCGGACCCGAGGGCCCTGGGGCACAGAGGAGGAGGAGGAGGAGGTTGAGGAGGAGGAGGAGGAGAGGAGGAGGAGGAGAGGAGAGGAGAGGAGAGGAGAGAGCAGGAGGAGGAGGCAGGAGGCAGGAGGGGCAGGGGGAATGGGGCGGAGGAAGCATAACGAGGGGAAGGGGGAGGAGGTGGAGGAGGCAAGAAGAGGAGGAAGAGGCAGGGGTTGAGGCAGGAGGAGGAGCAGACAGGAGGAGAACGAGGAGGCAAGAGTAGGTGGGAGAAGGGAAGGGGCAGGAGGATACTCGGGACAGGGTTGAGACAAGTTATCAATGTGGGGTCCTCCGTCGAGTTATTGTGTTATTCAATAAGCGACTACTTACTACGCCGACCCCCACCCTAACCCTACTACTACTACTACTACTACCACTGCTACTACTATTACTACTACTACTACTACTACTACTACTACTACTACTACTACTACTACTACTACTACTACTACTACTACTACGACTACTACTAACTACTACGACTACTACTACTACTACTGCTACCACTACTACTACTACTACTGCTGCTGCTGCTTCTACTACTAACTACTACGACTAACCACCACCACCCAATCAACCACCACCACCCAATAACACTACTACAAACTACTACTACAACTACGAACTACTACAACTACTCGACACCTACACTACTACTACATCACTACTACACTAAACTACTACTACAAACTGGCATCGGCACTACTACAGTACTACTGCTACTACAGCTTCGCGGGAAACTATACTAACGTGTGTTCTTCTTCTTCAGTTACTACAACTACAACTACTACTATACTACTAACACCACTAACTACTACTACTACTACTACTTGGATACTAACGAACTACTATGCTACTACTACTACTACTACTACTACTACTACTACTACTACTACTACTACTACTACTACTACTACTACTACTACTACTACTACTACTACTACTACTACTACTACTACTACTACTACTACTACTACTACTACTACTACTACTACTACTACTACTACTACTACTCGGGTCACACGTCACCTACGTGTCTGCTGAGAGTGAATGGGTTCGGGCTCGGGCTCGGCCTCGGGTTCGGATTACAATTGAATTCAAATGCAGTTACATTTGTTTTGGAATGTTGTCATCTTTAAATCATAATTAAAAAATGTTTTTACTATCCACAACTTAGAATACATTTCACTACGCTTAGAATTCAATCAAATTGCATTGACAGTTTTATTCGTGTACACATAGAGTGCACTTAGAAATCAGTTAGAGTACACTTAGACTTATAATTTCATTAGACTATTCTTAGAATACAAGTATATCTCAAGTAGAATACATTTATAATACATCCAGGAGACAATAATAATGATATTAGAGTGCGGTGGAAAGTTGATTCTAATAAAATTCAAACTCAAATTAGAATGTCGCTACAATTTGAACACAATCATAATCCACCGGACACGAAAGTGTCGTGTTCAATTGCAGTGTTTGCTTGGCTTCATAGTACACGAAGGTGATGTGTGGAACACACAACACTGTGGGGCGACACGAAGATTGCGGATGGAATTGAAATGTCTGCTCGGTTTATAAATTAAGCATTGTATACACGGAGTACAAAACAATGGTACCTGAAGGTGACGTGTGGAACACACTACAAGGTGTTCCCAGATGCTCCCCGAGGCTCCCAGACTTTCCCAGACGCTCGCAGGCCATCTCAGACGCTTCCAGACGTTCCCAGAAGCTTTCGGTGACTCCCGGACGCTCCCAAAAGCTCCCAGACGCTCCCAGATTCCCCCAGACGCTACCAGACGCCATCAGAGGTCTTCAAACAATTTTTGGAATTCATCAAGGTTCTTCCGGATTCCCTAGGTTTCATTTGGCTTCCTCTGGATTCGTCATGATTCCACCATGTTCCACAGGATTTCAACGATCCCGAACATATCCTGAGGCTCTCCTTGCTCCTTCCGGCTACCACCACCACGACTGGTACCATTATTACACTTACTGCTACTATTGTTGTTATTCCTATTACTCCCACGACTATTATTGTGATTGCTACTGCCACTACCAGAACCACTACTACTACTACTACTACTATTACTACTACTACTACTACTACTACTACTACTACTACTACTACTACTACTATTACTACTACTACTACTACTACTACTATACTACAACTACTATACTCATCTAATTACTAAATACTTTACTACTACTACTATACTACTACTCTACTACTACTACTACTACTACTACTATACTCTACTACTACTACTACTATCATTACTACGACTACTACTAGTGTCACTATTATTGTTACCATCACTAATATTAGTACTACTACTACGACGATCGCTACTAGTACTACTCCTACTACTACTCCTACTACCACTACGACTACGACTACTACCACCACTAGTGCGGTTTTCACTACTACTACTACGACGACGACGACTACTACTACAGCTACTACTACTGCTACTGCTGCTATCACTGATGCTTCTTGTTGTTTCTTCTTCCTATTCTTCTTCTCCTATTATTACTACTACTACTACTACTACTACTACTACTACTACTACTACTACTACTACTACTACTACTACTACTACTACTACTACTACTATTCCTATTATTACTCGGGTCGCACGTCACCTACGTGTCTGCTGAGAATGAATGGGTTCGGGCTCGGATTCGGGCTCGGTTTGGGATTATAATTGAATTCAAATGCAGTTACAATTTTATTGGAAGGCAATCGTATTTGAACTATAATTCACACATGTTTTTATTATTCAACTTAGAAATCAATTCAGATACAATTAGAATTAGAAAATCATATGATTACTATTAGAATACAAGTACAATTTGATTAAAAATACACTTATGATACATTCAGGAGACAATTACAAGTAATTTAGAGTGCGATAGAAAGTTGCTTCTAATATCATTCAAACTTAAACTGTAATTTTGCATACAATTTGAACATAATCATAATCCACGCGACACGAAAGTGACGCGTTCAATTGCAATATGTACTTGGCTTCATAGTACACGAAGGTGATGTGTGGAGCACACAACACTGTGGGGCGACACGAAGATGGCGTATGGAATTGCAATGTTTGCACGGTTTATCAATCAAACATTGTATACACGGGGTACAAAACAATGGTACCTGAAGGTGACGTGTGGAACACACTACAAGGTGTTCCCAGATGCTCCCCGAGGCTCCCAGACGCCCCCAGACGCTCGCAGGCGATCTCAGACGCTTCCAGACGTTCCCAGAAGCTTTCAGTGACTCCCGGACGCCCCCAGACGCTCCCAGACGCGCCCAGACGCCCCCAGACGCTCCCAGACGCCGTCAGAGGTCTTCAAACAATTTTTGAAATTCACCAAGGTTCTTCCGGATTTCCTAGGTTGCATGTGGCCTCCTCTGGATTCGTCATGATTCCATCATGTTCCACAGGATTCCAACGATCCCGAGCATATCCTGAGGCTCTCCAAGTTCCTTCCGGCTACCACCACCACGACTGGTACCATTATTACACTTACTACTATTATTGTTGTTATTCCTATTACTACTACGACGCACTCCTGGTACTACTACTACTACTACTACCATTACCAGAACCACTACTACTACTACTACTACTACTACTACTACAACTACTACTACTATTACTACTACTACTACTACTACTACTACTACTACTACTACTACTACTACTACTACTACTACTACTACTACTACTACTACTAGTGCTACTACTACGACTACTACTACTGTCACTTTTATTGCTACCATCACTAATACTACTACTACTACTACTACTACTACTACTACTACTACTACTACTACTGCTACGGCGATCGCTACTAGTAATACTCCTAATACTATTCCTATTATTACTACGACTACGACTACTACCACCACTACTGCGGGTTTCACTGCTGCTACTACTACTACTACTACTACTACAACTACTTCTACTTCTACTTCTACTTCTACTACTACTACTACTACTACCACTACTACTACTACTACGACTACTACTACTACCACTACTACTACTACTACTACTACTACTACTACTACTACTACTACTACTGCTACTATTAGTATGATTATAATGGTACTCCTACTGCCGCGACTACTGCTTGTACTACTACTACTACTACGAGTACCACCACTACTACCACTACTACTACTACTACTACTACTACTACTACTACTACGATTACTACCACTACGACTACTTCACTTACTATTACTACAGCTCGCACTATACCAGTATTACGACTACTACTGCATTTTTACGACCATTACTACAGCTACCACGGCTAACCACCACTACTACTACTACTACTACTACTACTACTACTACTACTACTACTACGATTACTGTTACTACGATCGCTACCCTGACTACGACTGTTACTACCACTCTATTCTTATTATCACGACCACGTTCAGTAATAGTACTACGAATACACCACGACGCCGACTACCATTACGATTCGTACTATGTCTAGAACCGCGGCTAGTACTACTGCTTCTACTACCACCATTTCTACGGCTACAACAGTTTTTATTGTTGCTACTGCGACTACTACTACAAGTCGCAGTGCTTCCACCACTATTATTATCGCGACTGCGACCACGATTATTACTACTGCTATCACGATTGTTTAGTATTAGTATTACTATGACAACGGCGATGACTACTACAACTTTTACTACTACTACTACTACTACTACTACTACTGCCATTACTACTACCACGACTAATTACTACTTTAACAACAACAATAACAACACGTACTACTACTACTACTACTACTACTACTACTACTACTACTACTACTACTACTACTACTACTACTACTACTATTACTACTACTACTACTACTACAAGCACGACTACTGCCTACTACGACTACTACTACTACTACTACTACTACTACTACTACTACTACTACTACTACTACTACTACTACTACTACTACTTACTACTACTACTACTACTACTACTACTACTACTACCACTACTACTACTATTACCACTACTACTACTACTACTACTACTACTACTACTACTACTACTACTACTACTACTACTACTACTACTACTACTACTACTGCTACTGCTTCTTCTACTACTACTACTACTACTACTACTACTACTACTTGTACTACTATCACTACTACTACAACGACGACGACGACGAATCGCAACCCGAATGGCGAGCCGCCCTCCGTCGATTGAGTTCTTTGGCCTCCTGTCATGAGCGCGACCAGGCGCCGTGGGAGGCTCGCAAGGGGGGCCTTTCACAGGCCAGGATCGCCAAGCCCCCGCTCCGAATTGTCAGCCTCCGGGCCCCCCATGGCCCTCCAGACGGCCTTGGGGCCAACCCGGATTGTCGCCCATCCGTGGGCCGAGTACCTTGTCCCCCAATTGAGTGGCACCCAGGCG
Source organism: Prorocentrum cordatum (assembly GCA_963575745.1). NCBI lineage: Eukaryota > Dinophyceae > Prorocentrales > Prorocentraceae > Prorocentrum > Prorocentrum cordatum. Next base: position 1,407,095 of record CAUYUJ010000558.1, read on the forward strand.
GGCAATACCATTTTTTCAATTGTCCCGCCCCAAATCTTTGTATCGTTTACCCACAGTAAAAGAATGTGCCCAGGAAGCTTCAGACCTCGGAGGATTCTGATCTGATGAGGGTGGCGCTGATCTCCATGGCCAAGACTCTATTGGCATTCCAACTGCTTCCAGACGCTAGATTCGCGCGGTCGGCGGCCACGCGGCCGGGCCAGGCACCGCGGCCAAGCAGGGGATACGGGGGAGCAGGAGAGCAGCAGGCGAGTGCGCAGGCGGGGGAGGGGGTGCGATGCGGCGGGGCGAGGCCGACGGGAGGCAAGGTGGCGAGGGCGGGCTAATTCGTGGGCGACAAACACACCCGTGTCCACGGCTTCGCGGGCTAGGCCCCTGGGCCGCGACCCCGCGGATGCGGTGCGTTGTTCCGCGGATCCCCTGCGGAGCGTCTCCGTGAGACCGCGTATCCGCGGGATCGCGCCCAGGAGTCCAGACCGCGAGGGCATGGATACGGGTACGTTCGCCGCGCGTGACCAGCGGCCAGCTGTTGGGTGTCTCGACGAGAATTCAGGACCGTCGCACGACACTGCTCTGGCCTTCTCGGTTTGATCTCTGTTTCTCGCGGTTGGGTATAGGCGCTTCTTCTTGGCCTCTTGCGATCGTCCTGGGGACCTCTTGGGCCATTTCAGCCGCTTGCTTGCATTCCCACGGGCATCCAGGGGCAACCTGCATCGGCCAGGTGGGAAGATAATCTAATTTTTTGGGGGGTGGTGGGGAGACTCCGTGGGCCTTCTAGTAAACATCATTCGCGAGACAAGACTGGAACGTTTAGATACAGCAGACAAGAGACACCAGAGCAAATCGTTGGGTTCCTTGACGACGTCCGCGGAACTTCGCGGTGTTTCGCCCACAGCCTTCGGTACCAACGGCCATATGTCGGGCCGTCAACCGATGATATGCTGCTCACCCCATGGGAGCCAGCCGTCGCGTTGCATCCGTTGCCAAAGTCGGCGGCGAGCCTGGGGGGGACGTGAGAAGGGGCGGGCCTTTGCAGAAGGCTCGGAAGTCCCGCGGCCTTCTGAGAAGTCTTCTAGCTTTCCCCGAAGACGCAGAAAAATGTGCAGAAGGCCGGATGGCTTCTCAGAAACCCCGCCGCCTTCCGAGAAGGCTTTCGCCGACAGAGGTGGACCCGCACGAGAGCAGGGGCCATTGATCAGAGCCAGGCAGTCGTGCTTCTCGCTCGCAACTGCGAGGCTGCGAAGAGCACGAGCCCACCCTCGGGGGGGGGGGAAGCCCGCGCGACACTGCAAGCCTGTGGCTCGGAGCTGCCTCCTCCTCCTCCTCCTCGTTCTCCTCATCCTCCTCCTCCTCCTCCTCCTCCTCCTCGTCCTCCTCCTCCTCGTCCTCCTCGTCGTCCTCCTGCTCCTCCTCCTCCTCCACTGGCGGACACCGGAGCAGGTCTGCGGCGTGCAGAAGAGGTCATTGACTTGGGTTGGAGTGCGGCAGGATCTTGCAGGATCCTGCGGAGCCCGACTGGCCCGGGTCCGGACTGGCCCGGGCCAGCAGATCCCCGAGAGGTCGCTCTCACGCAAGAGTGACCCTTCGCTCGGCCCCCGGACGCCGCGCACCAAAGGGAACTCCTGCCCAGGGTTAAGTCGGGCATGTCCCGCTACAGTCGGCCCAGATTAGTTGGTCGACCCTGCCAGCTCAAGGGTACCCTTGTGTTCTGTGCCTCGCGACACGTGCCTTCTTACACTCCAAATGCGATGTGGGCTTCGGAAGGGTCTTGTGTCCTCTCGCGTGTCCTCTCCAAGACTGCACAGGAGGGAGATTCCGAAATAGTCAACAAATAACCTGGGGACGAATATGTTTTGACCTTTCTTGCATTTTTCGTCCAAAATCCTCCTGTAGGAGGACACGCCCGACCTGAGCCCAGGGCCGCTGGTTGCGTGCATGCGAGGCGGGGGGTCATCCATAGTTAGCCACCGCCTGTGGAGTGGTCGACCTTCGGGGGCCTCGGCAGACGGTGCGTACGGATAGCTGCGGGCCCAGGGGCCCCGAGGCCCCCTCTTGGGTCCCAGGACGTCAGCCCCCAAAGGTGGCGGCCATGGATACCTCCCCGCCCCTCCGTGCGGCCGAAGAAGGGAACGCACGGGAGATGCACCTACAAAACAAACCAACAAAAAAGCGCGCACACACAACACACAACACACAACTCACACACACACAACACACACAACACACAACACACAACACACAACACACAACACACACACAAAAAAAAACACACACAACGCACAACACACAACACACACACAACACACACACACAACGCACACAACACACTGCCGGGGGATGGCAGGGACGGCCAGCCTCCTCCCCTCCCCCCCCTGCTCTGCAGGAGGGGGCCGAGCGCCTCGGCGAGCAGTACGTGCGCGGCCGGGCGGCGCCCTCGGCCTGCTCGTCGTCGCGGTCGTCCTCGCTGCCGTCGGGGCGGTCTTCGTCCCCGGGGGTCGGGCGCGTGGCGCCGGGCACTGGGTCGGAGGAGGAGAGAGGGTCCTGTACCGCAAGTCTCGCCCCGTTTTCGCCTTGCGTGGGCCTCCTGGGAGGCCCTCGTCGCCCCCGCTGGATTCGCCTTGAAGTCCTGGTCAGAACGCGCCCCGGGAGAGGTCCGGGGAGCAGCGGTGTCGGTGCCTGTCGGTTTCCCCACCAGGGCCCAGGGAGCTGGACGAGGGTATGCGAAAAGGCGGGGAGGGAGGAGGGAGGGAGGATGGGGTAGGCAGGCGGAGGGGTTGACAGAGGAAGAGGAGAGACGAGGCTGATGTCAAGGAAGGTTGGAGGGATGCGGTCGGAAGGCCAGGGAGGGAGGATGGAGACGGGATGACAGAGGACGGATTTAGGAAGGTGAGCAGAGGGAAGCAGGAGGGAGGAAGGACGAGACAGGAGAGAGGACGGAAAATGAAACAGGGAGGGAAAAGAACGGAGTGCATTGCTGGCCTCTTACGTCTCACGAGGGCCGGCAGGCTTGAGCACTTGGGGCTGCAGGCAGTTTCCGAGCCAGGACAGCCCAGATTAACAAGCGCGCTTCAGCAGGCGCAGCAACAATCAAATCATAGGACAGACGTGGCCCAGACGAAAACGATGAACACTCACTAGTCACTCGGGGTGACGGGCGAAGTCGATTGGGCGTGTCAACGCGAGCCTGGGAGCGCTAGGGATTGCTTTTGGGGGCGGGCCACCGCGCGAGCAGCCCTTCGCGCGTGCTCCAGCCGACTGAGGTTCTGTTGGACGTGGTGAGGCCATCCGCGAGGCTCTCCCGCCGACCCCTTCCCGCTCATGCTGCTACTCTCGCTGCTGCTCTGCCTGCTCGGTCCCCCCCCCGCCTTGCCCCTCCCTCCGTGCCGCGCTGGCGATTGCCACGACTCCGTTTTGACTTCTTCCTCCAGAGAGCCATCCCCACCCCCGCTGGGACAGGCGAGGTGGCTGTCCCAGCGTGCCCCCTCTAGGTGAGAATGCGTGTTGCAAAACCCGAAGGAGACGGCCCCCCCCCACTATGGAGGCGTAGGTTGGTCGGCGGGCTTGGGTGGGGAAACCTCCTTTGGGTCGGCCGGCGGGTGGTAGTTGGTCGGCAGGTCGGCCAAGGTTTCCCCGGCTCGGGCGGGGATATCTCCTGATGCCCAGATTCCTTTCTCCGCTTCCCCTTCTTCCGACTATCTCCCCCCTCCTACCTCCCTCCCTTCCTCCTCCCTCCTCCCTACATCCTCCCCGAGCCGCCGTCCCAGCTCGAGGCTTTGGGTGCAGCTTCCAGGAAGCTGCGAGCCTCTCGGGACCGCTGCCCCACGTGCCCTCCCGCCCGCAGTGGTTGCTAGGGCGGGCCGTGCCATCTTTTCCTCTCCCTCGCCACGGCGCAGAGCCGTGCAGGACGGAAGGACCATGGAAGACCCAGCGTGGCATCGCCGCCTGCGCAAAGAGCGCAGCCAGGCACGCCTGCTGGTTCGAGTTGCCGCAGCTGCTAATCTCATGCGAGCACATCGCAACAGCCAAGGGATGGCCGACAGGCCCGAGAGACAGATACCATCACTGTGGGAGTCGTGGTGAACAACGTGACCGGGGAGACACCCAACCTCGGCAGGCGCCGTGGCAGTTTACCAGCCGAGGCCACCCAGTATGAGAGGCTGTGGGGGCGTCTGGCGCGTGCGCTCCACAGCGCACGGCCGGCTGCAGCCTGCTCCGGATGCCAGCCGGAACCAGCGCCAGGGCCCCATCCGCGAGCAGGGCCCGGGGCCCCGAGGAGCCAGGGCGCCCTCCTCGAGCAGGCGCCCCACGTAGGCGCGCCGGGCGCCCAGGGGCAGAGGCAGGGGCAGCAGCAGGGGCAGCGGAGGGACCCGCCTGGTGGCCCCAGGCTGTTCGGGGACTTCCGTGAGCACTCGGTTCGGCCATGGAACCATCAGAAGCGCAAGTGCACTGTGCCAGCGAGTTGGACCTCGATGCTGGGCAGGTGGTCGATCTTTCAGGGAAGACTGCAGTGCCACACTGTACCGGAGCAGGCACCCACGGCCTCCGCAGGCAAGAGCTGGCAAACTTTTGTTTTTCGTGGCAAGATGCCGCACACAAAGTATGGACGCACAAGCTCGGCAGCACGAGTTCATAGAAGAGAAAGATGCAGCAGAAGAGCCGTGTGACAGGCTGCAGGATGATTTGGTTCAGGCTGATAAGCTATTGGAGCGCTTCGAGGACTTCGAGGACCGTCAGCCTATCAAAGCATCTCGAGCAGATGAGCATGGCGCAGAGGATGGTGATGATGCTGATGCTGATGCTGATGCTGATGCTGACTGTGATGATGATGATGATGTTGATGATGATGATGATGCTGATGATGATGGTGATGCTGATGATGATGATGATGATGATGATGATGATGATGATGATGATGATGATGATGATGATTGGCATGATGATGATGAAGACATGCGCGACGATGATTCCCCCAAGGAACGCTTTCGTTCAGGTCAGAAGGCCGTGCCAGCTATGTCGCCATTCGCCCCCTCGGAGGCATCCGCGACGGCTACGTCACCTACGAGCGCCACTTCGCCTGTCGCGCAGGCGCTCCATAGTAAGGCTCCCGCGGCTCGGGCACAGGCGTCTCCAATCTCGAAGGCACCACCCTCGCCCCCTTCCAAGGACCCCCCCCGGCGGGGCGGCAGCCGCAGCCATGACGACCGAGGCTTCTATGCCAGTTCTGCTCGCGGCACAACAGAAGTCAAACATTCAACTGTTCAACAACATGCAATCCTTCCAGACTGCGGCGAACAGCTTGCAGTCAGAGATGTCCAACATGCGCACGGAGAAAACACAGGATAAGGAGAATATCAAGCAGGCCGCCATCGATGCCGCCAAAAACGCAGTCACGCCAATCAAGGAACCCGGCACGCCTAGCAGCGTGCTGTTGTTCATTCCAGACAAACAGCGAGACGGACGTGAGCGCATGGCAGAAGCTCTACCCGGTCGGCGTCCGGCAATGTCAGCATCACTTCGACGTCATGCGGACACCGGTCTAGCCGGAGCCAATGTTCAGCGCTCCAGCAAAGATGACGGATTCCTTGGAGATGGAAGCTGCAGCCATCGCCGAGCGTGAACCACAGGATGCCGAAGTTGCCCGTGAAGCAACAACAGTCCATGATCGATGACAGCGATTCTGAGGCTCTGAGAGGGCCGCCCAGGGCACTTTACTTTGAGCCGACCCCAGCCATCCCTGTTTTTCCTAAGCATCCTGTGGTGTTGGGTCCTCGTTTTTGAAGAGACGGTCCCCGCGTTCTCTTCCTCCTTCCTTTCTCCTCCCCGCCCTCCTCCCTCCTCCCGTCACACCCCTCACTTTGGCACACCCCTCACACACTTCGTGGCCCCATAGGGAGCCCCACCGAAGGTCCCAGTGGCACCGACCGCATGCGTCACCCGCACCAATTTCTGCACACCCCTCGCACGTTTCGTGGCCCCATTGGGAGCTCCACCGAAGGCCACAGTGGCACCGCCCGCATGCGTCACGCACACCCATGTCGGCACACCCCTCACACGTTTCGTGGCCCCATAGGGAGCTCCACCGAAGGCCTCAGTGCCACCGCCCGCATGCGTCACGCACGCCCATGTCGGCACACCCCTCGCACGTTACGCGGCCCCGCTCAGAGCTCCACCGAAGGCCCCCGTGCCACCGCCTGCATGCGTCACGCGCATGAAATTCGGCATGCCCCTCACACGTTTCGTGGCCTCGTGGGGAGCTCCACCGAAGGCCCCAGTGCCACCGCCCACATGCGTCACGTACACCCATTTCGGCACACCCTATCACACGCTTCGTGGCCTCATAGGGAGCTCCATCGAAGGCCCCAGTGCCACCGCCCGCATGCGTCACGCGCACCCATACCGGCACACCCCATCACATTTTACGTGGCCCCACAAGGAGCTCTTCCGAAGGCCCCAGTGCCACCGCCCGCATGCGTCACGCACACCAATTCCGGCACACCCCTTACACTTTTCGTGGCCCCGCAGGGAACTCCAACGAAGACCCCAGTGCCACCGCCCGCATGCACGAAAATAACGGCGCGCTTCTCACACGTGTCGTGGCCCCATAGAGGGGCTCCACCGAAAACGCCAGTGGTTGCGTTCGCCTGCGCCCACCGCGCCCATTTCGGCGCACCCATCACACGTTTCGCGGCCCCGTAGGCCCCAATGGTTGCGTTCGCATGCGCCCACCGCACCTAATTCGACACACCTCTCACGCGTTTCGTGGCCCCATAGGGAATTCCACCGACGGCCCCAGCGGCTGTTTTCGCATGCGCCCGCGGGGCAAATTTTGGCACGCCCATCGCACGCTTCGTGGCGCTACAAGGAGCTTCTGCGAACGCGGTGCAAATAAAGACGGCATTGACAATCGCGCATTATTGAATCCTTCGCCAGGCTAATTCGTTCAACGACGTCCCAGGAGCGTCTCGGCCTTTGAATTCACGCGCTCCCGCCTGGTCTGGCCTGCCCGCTCCTCTCTCCGACTCGCCTTCGGGGAAGACGTATGCCTGCGCCGCGACGATGCATCTTGGTCACGCGGTTTGTTGCCCCCGCGCCCATCCCACCGGAGGTGCTCCCCATTCTCCCATCCCGCCGCTGCATGTAATTAGGAAAAATGATCGAGCGACGTTGGCCCGCGCAGCTTTGGACGGACACGTCCACGCGAGCGCAGGTTAGGCTTTCATCTAAGATTGCTGATTTCAAGGACATGGTCCCTCTACCCCCGTATGCAGACATCGATCACGCCCATATCTACACCGATGCCACGCCAGGAGGATACAAGCACGAAGGTACCAGATGTGAGACAGCGTGGGCCTTCTGCGCGCTTGCGGTTACCACTCTAGGCGTATATTTCATCGGATACCCCGCAGGGCCGGCACCATGTTGGGGCGTTTCTGACCCGCGCGCCTGGCTACGGGCCGAGCTGGAGGCCGCTATTTGGGCCGCTGTTCGGCTGAGGCAGGCACTGTGCCCACTTTGGTGCGCGCCAGTATGCTATCACGCTGATGACCTGGATGTGTTGCGTGTGCACTCAGGGCGGGGGCGTTCATGGTGCGCTACTGCAAATCAAGCGATTGCTTGATAGCCTTACCCAAATGTTGCAAATGTGTGTGCGGTTGTCGTCGCGTTTGAGCATTTGCATGTACATGTTGCGCACCCGTGTAATGAATGTGTGGACGTGCTTGCTCGCCTGTGCGCTGCACAACTGCTGTCGCAGTTCTTTGAGTCAGCTTGGCGCACCATGGCGCTGCACAAACAGCGCCAGACAACTATGCCGTGGCTATGGTCATAAAATGTTGACCAGGAGACCCAGGACTCGTTCCCCTCCGACCACGGTACCAGGCCCCGACCTCACAGGCTCCTACTACCCATTCTGGGTATCCCAGCGCTAAGAAGGGCCGACGCACGTATGCCGCGGGATGGTTCGCCATCGCCAACGCCCTCGCGCTGGGCCCCAGGGCCATCATGGGAGCCAGCCGAGATCCACGCCGATTTCAGGGTTTCAACGCCTCAGGAGGAATAGTGCAGCTCGCTGGGCAATTTGCTCCGCAGTTTTATTTTCTTGCAGGCGCAGGCGAGGCCCGCCTCGGGCGGACAGGCGCATCTGAGAAAAGGCCCATACCACCTACTGCGCACACGCGCAGGCGACACCGGAGGGGGCGGATGCGCACTGCGAATTAAGACCCATTGGAACTATCAGCCAAGATGCAGAGTGCAGCCTTCGCATTGCTCGGTAGTGCTTGCAGCTCCTGCTGTGCTCGTTGTGGCCGTGCGGGCCCCAGCTCGGTCTTCGTGCATCTGCGTGGCGCGCGCGCCGCGCCCTGGGCGACCCTCGGCGGAGATGCGACGCTAGTGACGCGGCCCCCAGCACTTCATTCAGCGTCGACTGGGCCAGACGGAACGCGCGGTCACATTGGTGGATGCCAATGCGGCCGCGCGCACCATCGCGAGTCTTCAAATGGGCCCCGCCCACCCCGAGCAGGTAAACTTTTAACTTTCTACGAGGGCCCATCAGGCTCTGCAGTCGCGCGGTTTACTCCCGGGGCTCGCAAGGCACCGGGAAGACGGGGCTGCGTCGCTTCTCCTTCCCAGGTCCGAGTGCCGGCGCAGGGGTCGAATGCGGCGGCGACCTCGCGGTCTCGCAGCCCGACCGCAGCGCGGTTGCCGTTCATTGTTTTCTGACGCCGCCCGGCTTTGCGCCAGTTGCGCCCGGGCCGCGCGAGGTGCAGCGTGATCTCGGCCGTTGCAAGGGCCCCGCGTCAGCGCAGCTCGCCCGACGCCTGCTGACGCCGGTTCGACCCCGCCCTTCGCGGCGCGCAGTGCAGACCGTGCGAAGATGCGCGAGGGTCACCCGAGGACATCCATGGAGATCCCTTGCCCGCCCCGATCTGCTGCGTCGAGGCGGCAACCTCGACGATCTTGGATCAGCTTGAACGCCTGCAGTTCGCAGGGCGAACGCGCCGCGCTCGCGCGCCTTGCCCGCGGACTGGGGCAGGGTGCGAGACGCGCCGCGCTGAGAGTTCTTTCCTTAGCTCGGCAATGGCGCCGCGCAGCCCCGGCGAGGTCGCGACTGCCCCCGCGCGCCTGCGGCGCGCTTCCGCGGGCCACGGCATCTTGGCTCTGTCGGGAGGCCCAGATCAGAGAGCAGGGGGGGCCGCATTTGCAACGCATGTATGCTGGCCCACTAGGGGCACGATGGCGTCGCCCCCACCTCCCTGCCGACCGGATATAAGGACCAGCAAGAATGGGGGCCTGCGGGGATATGGAGCTACGTGGCATGCAGTTTGGATTATGCGCGTGGAGTTCGCGCTTGTATGTTTTGCGCATCGCGTGCTGCCGCTGTTCCCCACCGCCTTTCCTATCCGCCGGGCGACTGCGGCCGCTGCGACGACGCGCCGCGACATGTCGTCTCGAGAAGTGTCGGGCGCTCGGGGCCGGCGGCGGCGCGGCGCTGCCCTCGCCGAGCCTCGCGCCGTGGGCATCGGGCCTTCCAGGAGGCGCAGCGCCAGAGCCCCCCCCGCCATCGACTCGGTCATGAGGCACTGTGGCAGCCGCCCGCGAGGAGCCCGCGTGGATCGCTTGGGGCCCGCCCTCTGGCCGAGGAAGAATTGTTCGAGCGGCGGTTCCGGCGGCCGGCGCCGGCGCGTTTGCTTTTGCCACTTGCCCCGTCTGCCTCGGATTCCAGGATGGGGAGAGCGCACAGGTTAGGGTTTAGGGTTTAGGGTTTAGGGTTTAGGGTTTAGGGTTTAGGGGTTAGGGTTTAGGGTTTAGGGGTTAGGGTTTAGGGTTTAGGGTTTAGGGTTTAGGGTTTAGGGTTTAGGGTTTAGGGTTTAGGATGGGTCTCACGCGTGATTCAGGAGGGGAGAGCGCACAGACACAATGGATCGTGGGCCCCCAGGAAAACATGTGAAAAAATATGGGGCGTGGGGGGGGAGACCAGAACCCGGAACATGGGGGAGAATTTGGGGCAGCGTGTTATTTGTTTATCTCTTCGTGTCCCAGGGCCCCCTCAGTGGCATCGGGCGCGCTGCAGCATTCCTACAGGCCCTGGCTGACCCGGCGCGCGCGCCGCGCCGCCGAGCCCTCGGCCGCCTGCCTCGACGGCGCGCCGGCTGCCGCGCCACGAGCTCGCGCGTCGGAGACTGCAAGTCCTTTTTGCGCCCATTGGCGGTCGGGGCCCGCGCGGGGATCGGAAAAGGAGCGAGATGAGGAGGAGCGGGAGGAGGAGGAGGAGGAGGAGGAGGAGGAGGAGGAGGTGGCAATGGAAAAGGGGGGAGTATTGGAACATCTGGAAAAAGGAAGCCCCCCCAAGGCAAGTGCAAGAGGCGCCGAGCCGCCATGGTCTCCTCTCGCGCAGGCAGAACTCACGGGCAGCTTCTCCGCGCCCCCATTGCCGAAGCGTTGCCAGACTTTGCAGGGGCCCACAGCATGGTGGCATCTCGGGCAGAACCGTGGACCTCGCAGCGCTAGGAGTACGTAGCTCTCAAGAGCTTGAGGCCGCAGTGAAGCTGTCGGACTTGTGCTTCATGCTTGACGCAGTCTCCGCCTTCTACCGCGCTGTGCGTGAGCTTGCGCAAATGGGGGCGTCTGGCGCCGACCTCGAGCTCGCCCTCGGAACCGCGCCCCCCCCCCCCCCGCCGAGGCCATGGAAGATCTCCAGGGGCGCGTCGCCAACCGCCCATCCATCTTGCCGCCGGCTGGGATCTCCAGACGCGTCAGGACCCACTGCTTCCAGCTACGCAGGCAGCTGGTTTTGGCACCCAGAGGCCTCTGCTGCGGCGCGCGCTCTGGAAGGGGGCTGTGCCGGGGCATCAGCCGGGGGGCGTGACTCCCAATTGCGCGATGGCCGCGTGCATCCAGGAAGCGCAGCGCGGCCCGCGCGAGCTCGAACCCGACATTCGCACCCCGACTGCTTTTCGCACCAGCCTCGCGGAAACGACGAAGCAGGCCCCGGATTCGTTGCGAGGGGGCTTGGAGGTATGTTTTGTTGTTCCCGACGATGGGGGAGCTGTCGCGGTCGCAGGGCCGGCCGTGACTCCGCTGCCTGCCGCGCCGAAGGTAGCAGAAGTGGTCGCGGCTAGTTTCTTTCGCAGGGGGCCCTGGCATACTTTTGCCTCGGGGAAGACTGAGGCGCTACTTCAGCTCAGAGGCAAGGGCGCCAAGCGGGCCAAGGGGGAGTTTTGGCGCGACAAGCAGGGCCAGTTCTCGGCGCAATCGCCTCTCCTCGGCGACTTCACCGCGCACGCAGTGCGCAAGTATCCGCACCCCGGCACGGGGCCGGTCGAAAACTAGCCCATTGGCACGGAGTTGGCCCATCGGGAAGTCGGTCTGCAATTCTGGCCACGGTGAACCTTCTCAGAGCTGCCGCGCTTCACCTCGCGGACGCGCTCCTCTTTTCGGGGTCCCTTTTCAAGTCAGGCACTTGTCTCGAGCTCACCGACGCACGGCGCGCTCTCTTGCAGCGCATCACGCTCAACAAATACCAGCAGTTATTGCGCGGCAGACAGAGCGACGAGGAGGCGGAATTTGACCGCATTCCATAGGCTAAGGTAGAGCGTGCTGACCTACGCGCAGTATTGCGCACGCAGGTTACGACTACTAGGGCGCCTACGGCGCCGCGGCCGCGCTCGCTCTCAGTCTTGTGGCACGCGCAGCAACGGCGCAGCGTGCATCATGGCTGCACTGGGTAATGAAGGATCTGCCGTGGTTACGACAGACACATCATCATCAGTGCCGTGACATGCCTGACCCAGATGTAAATTTCGATAGCTGGGAAGCGCACGCGTTGCATTCTCTGCGGGCCTGGAAGGGCGCGCTCAATGCCGCCCCGACAGCGAGGGCTCAGGCGGCTGGGCGAGCCGCGCTAGCTCAGCAGTCGCTGAAGGCCTTCTTTCGAGCTGGTACGAACGGCAGGAGTGCCAGCGCCAATCGACGACGACAGCCATCTTCTCCACCCTTTGAAGGCTTACAACTGGAACTTGGGCGCATGTGGTGTGACTACGTGGGGACGACAACACATGGAGACTAGACAGTACATTGCGCGTGCACACTTCAGCCAAGTCATCTTGAGAACAAGGTTTATGGGGGAAGGTGCGGTATGCATGTCCTGTTCCGCGTCATCCTCCGCCCGCAAGCAGTCTCGATATCATGTTGCCTTTGATGCACCGTTGCGTCATCTTGCGCACATGATGCACGGCGCGGCACTCGCGCCTGAAGTAGCTGAAGAACTCAGACAGGGCGACAAGCGGGCTTGGGCATACGGAGGGCTGCTTACCATGCATGGGTGGAACACCTGGAGTACGGCCTCTAACCTTCTGCCTTGCTCCGATGCTGTTCACTGACCAGCAGACCGACAACTATTCCAGGATTGTCTTTGCGAAATTGGACCGGAAGCCCCACCGGCATATCAGGAGCTCTTCGAGGCCCCCCCAGGCCCAGCCGAACAGGACGATTTGCCTTACGCCGTCAGATATTTGTCGGTATTTTCGGCTCTTCTGATTTTGTACCATGTCGAGTTTGCCGAGCAAAACTTGTCGTGCTCGATCGGTTCTCAGAACGAAACAGAGGAGGCGATGCGCAATGCTGGCTCGCGAGAGAGCACCTCCAATCTCACTGCCATCTCACAACATTGTGTGTAGACGTAGATACTGACGACGACATGGGGGATCTCACTCGCAGTACTATCAGACAGTGGGGCGATCATGTCCTTGCCAGACGAGTCTGGAACACAGGAGTGGGGGCCCCTGTGAGACGTGGGGCGCAGCTGGGTGGCTAGACGCCCCTCCCCCCCCGCTTCTACGCACCCACGACTGGATCTGGGGACTACCTTGGACGACTGAGCGACGCGCTCTCCATCTACGAATTGGGGAATCGGGGGCACTTTCCTGCAACATCTGGTGCACCTCTTGGGATGTCACATGGTTGCGAGGACCGCGCCCGCTTCCGGCCCACTGGAGGCCTCGGGCGCCCAGCAGCTTCCAATGGGAACCCCTGGAGGCCTTTGCCTCGTCGCCTGCTGCGGTCACCGCCGACTTCGACCAATGCGTCCACCACGACCTCAGTTGTGACCCCGCCAACACGGGCAAGGATTCTGCTAGGCTCCTTGGGCCCGTATGAGGTGCTTGGCTAGGAGGCTCTTGGGTACCCCTCGTAAAGGCAGGTGCCATCACCCCAAGGGCCCCCGCAACGTGCTACAAGGGAAACAGACTGCTGCCGACGGCCGACAGGCTTGTCGGACCAATGCCAATAAGACTTACCCACCTCTTATGTACAAGCATCTTGCTGCCTCGATCGTCGATGCAACTTCACATATAGCTGCTGACCCGCGTGACGCGGACATTGACGCATAGTGCTCCCAGGACTTCATAGTTGATCTGATCAAGTTTATGTGCCAGAGGTTGAGCAGGACTTTCTCCCTGCTCCTGGTTTTGCCGTCAAAGGGAAAACGACACGCGTGGGCTCGGAAAAGCATCGCTTCTTCCTGGGCCCAGACCTGGAGCCGACCCCGAGGGAAGACAAGTGTGATCCGACTCCCTGCCCCCGCCCCGGCCCCGACTCCAGCTCTGACTCCCACGCCGACTCCTTCGCTGAGAGCCCCCCGCTGTTGCATGAGTTCCCCAGTGGATTGGGCGAGGAGTTGCACGCCCCGGATTTCCCTGCCCGTGCAGCTGCCGACCGTAGGGAGGCCAGGTTCCGGAGGGAGCCCTGGCGCTCGGCTGCCCATCAGCCCAAGAGCGCCGTGACAGGACGCCCTCCGTTCCTCCTTCGGCCCCCCACGCGGAGGCGCGCCCCCTTCTCTCTCATGCTGCATGCCTCGCAAGGGTAGGCAGAAGCATGCACTAACCAGTTGAGCAGGGCACTCGTCCGAGGCAGCGTCCGACCGACCATGCTTTTCCATTCCTCCTCCTTTTCCTCCCTCCTCTTTCCCTTCTTCCAACTCCTCCCCCACTCCTCCCTCCATCCTTCCACCGCCCCTCTCTCGTCCTCTTCCTCCTCCGTCATCCCGGTTCTCGCCCTCGACCTTTCCTCCGCCCTCCCTCTTCCCTCCTCCCTGCTCCTCGTCGCCTCTTCCTTGACCCTCGGTAAACCCTTTCCCCTAGTCCATCGCCCCTCGTCCCTCCCTCCTCTCGACGCCATCCACCTCTTCCTTGTGTTCGCCAGCCTCTCTTCCATTCTTCGCGCCATCGGATATTCTTGCGCTGGCCAGCATGAATCCAGTCCGTCGGAGCGTCCACTTCGGCAGAACAAGGAGAGCGCAACATGCAACATCAGCAGCAGCGAAAGCGAACGTAAGCATCTGCGACCAGACTTTGGACACACGAGGAGCCCCGGCAGGCGCCAAGAAGCGGAAGAAGCTGCAGCCTAACAACAACCAGAGTAAGTTGCGATTCGCCCTGAGGTAGGTAGGTAGGACACACCCCAGAGACGCATCCCTAGCCAGATCGTGGGAAAATATGAATCGACACTGCAGGGCAGCCAGGCTAGCACGTGGATGCATCGTGGGCGACGCGGTCAACTGGATTTGGCAGAAGAATGGCTCCTCACCTGCTGGGGGGTGACACGTACGGAGGTCCCCTTCCCCAGGGCCAGGGACACGGAAAGGCAAATCCGCCGGGCCAGGCAATGGCCGAACCGGGCGGTACGCACCGCGCTGTGCCGAGCCACCTGAACACGCGTGCGCTCAATCCTTCATGCGCTTGATGCGGCCCTGGAGGTTGCGCTCACGCTTGTTCGCGGGGGCCTGCCCGAGAATCTCCTCGCCGCTGGCGCCCTCCCAAGTCTGGGTCACGATGCCCACCGCCTCCTTGAGCTGAGCGGGTACGTCTTCTCCGAGGCGGTACCGGAAACGATGGCCCTTCTCCCACGTGTCGTAACCCCGGAATTCCAAGACGTTCCTCCCGAGTTTCACGGGTTCCGGGAACCTCGTCAGCGTCTCCTCGATGATCTTGTACTCCTTGTTCTGGTCGGTGAAGTGGGTCTGGGCCGCAAGAAGCGCTGCGATCAGGGCGGGCTGGCACGGGATCCCTGTCTTGTGGCCCTTCTTGCCCTTCGTGGCTTTCTCGTAATTGGCGACCGCCTGCTTCATGATGTCGAAGAACTGCTCCCCCACCTCGCCCGGAACCAGCCAAGTACGATACAGGGACGCCGCGTGCGCGCGGCTCTCCGCGGCCACCTGCGCGAGCAAGATGAGCTCGTCCCGCTTGGTGCTCTCGTTCCCCTCGGAGTCCTCCTTCTTCTGACGCTTGTCCCCAGACTGCGCCTCCGGAGCCCGCAGGAAGTTCTTGCATCCGTCGCTCATCGGGCCGATTGCGTGCAGCCGCCTCGCGGGCAGCAACTCGATCAC
The DNA here is from genome assembly GCA_963575745.1 of Prorocentrum cordatum. Taxonomy (NCBI): domain Eukaryota; class Dinophyceae; order Prorocentrales; family Prorocentraceae; genus Prorocentrum; species Prorocentrum cordatum. The sequence goes on from CAUYUJ010000558.1 coordinate 1,422,474, forward strand.
GTATGGCAGAAAGTTGCGGAAGAAGTGCGGGTGCATTGCTGGATGCTGAAACGCGTATTGAGGCTAAATGGCAATGGTGTAGATGGCGATGCAAATAATCAAGACAAGAGAAATCATCGTGATCCAGTGATCACACAGGGGACAATTTAGGTAATCAGAGATATTGACAACACGTTGAAATATGCTTCCAGAGCCAGTGCAAAAACCTCGGCTGACGGGGCGCGTGCGATGTTCTCGAGCATTCGCGCGAGAAGCAAAGACGTGACGGCATATGCAACACTGGTTCGTGACAGTAGCCTTACATACCAATGGTACTATCCCGTGCCTTTCCAAAGAACTCTGAAGCTGATGGGCCTTCAAAGCACCGATAGAAGCAACCCCCCGCCCGCATCTGTCCCCATTGGAATTCAAGATATCGCAGAAAAATAACGGCTTCTCCATCAACGCTGCGGCTGGTAACGCTGAAACCGGTCCACCACCTGGCACCTGCACTCCTGGAGGCGGAATCGCAACCGCGCGAGTAGCAGATCGCAGTACTCGAACATCAATTGCTTGTAAACGCACGGCCAGCTCAAGATCGAAAAATACCCTGGCAGGCGCGGCCGCACAAATAGCAGCGACCTCGGCAAAATCATCGTGCACAGCTAAAGTTCCAAACTCGTCTGACACTTGCCGTTCCCACGGATTGGCGTCGGGTAATAGCCTCCCTCCATTGTCCACCACCGCATGCCCAAGAATTTCGCCGAATACTGCGCAGATCCACTGGATAAAGATCCCTGGAGTCTTGGACATAGACTGATACCATCTCAGGCGCTCCACGCGAAGCTCCAATTCAGCAGAACCGAACTTCAACTTCCAGCGAACCTCACTAGTAGAAGGCGCAACAGCATGGCCATGAGAGAGACGAGGACGTCGCGCCATAATGGTCCTTCGCCCTAAGTCGCTCCATGCCTTGTCGAACTGAGTGAGGTCAGTCCGAGAAGCAACGTAAGCAACAGCACCAGACAATGTCGTCGCAATAACCAAAGAGCGAAAAACAAGTACTGCAAACTCTCTGCGGGTATGGGCCCAGAAACGGCCAAACCGAGCAAAGTTTCTGTGGGCGTTCTCCAAATTCTTAATGCGGAGGGTGGCGAAGGTGCCCCGGAGATTACGCCAGCCGCCAAGATGTCGCGCGACAGATACGACACGCCCAGGAATACCACAACCAGGAGCATAAGCACGGCGATAAGAAGCACGAGAGCCAGGGCCAGATAATGATACAACGGCTTCTAGTTTACCCCGATGCTGCACGATGGAAGGCATGCCCGGCCGAGCACCAACCAAGGCTTCATCGAGCCGTTGGGAGGCAACCAAGCTAGTTCGCAAACAAGATGGAACAGTATCAGCAATGAGAGTCGTCTTCGTATCGTCCGCGAAAGTGCAAGTGCCCACATCGGTATGGCGATGAACTCCAAAGAGAGACAGACATGCATGGATGCGCATGTCACCGAGACTCGCTAAATAAAAATCGATCTTGCCGTGGAAGACGCCCAAGAACCAGTGCGGACCAGCACGGTGGCCCATGCGGACTCCAGATCCCAAAGCAAACCAAATGCTTCCCCGATCAGCCGAGTCAACACGAACGAATGAATGTTGAAGTTCATCGAGAAACACTTTCTGCTCAAAGGGCCTCTCAGCGAAAGCCTGCCGAGCGTACTGCCGAGTAGCCGAAAGCGTTTTTCATGTCAAAGAAAAGCTCAGTGACGCCACGACCAAGTGCATGCAGCCTGTGCGCGACACACGTAGAGATGCAAAAAGCTTCTTCTCGGCGCCGAAAACGAGCATAACCCGAAGCATAAGGTCGATTGAAAAAGTGTGACCCCCGATGCCAAAGAGTAGCCATGTATGCACCAGATAACGCACAAAACAAATGAAGATCACAAACTGCGTCCCATCTAAGTGCGGCGTCCTTTTCGGAATCTCTACAAGCCAGGACGAGTGCCAACGCAGCGGCACCTGCTCCCTGCAACGAACAATCGCGAAAAGCAATAGGAACACCATCTTAGTCCAGGGCGTCTCAGGCGGCGACGCGTTAGAACCCAATCCAGCGCCTCTCTGTGTCAGATGAGAAGACGGGTCGAGGAGCATGCGACGCAGCTCGTTGGGGATGCCCCAGGGAGGAACAGAACGTCGATAATCGACATGCCCAACTCGCTTTTTTTCTGCATTGTAATCTTTGTGAGCCAGACCCCATTCAGATTGTATCCAAGGACGCCGTTCAACACGAGCCGAAAGTAATGAGTCATAGTCCACCTCAGAAGCTCCCAAACCACCATCCTGAACAGGCAACTTCAAACGCGTGACCTTCTCCTCCAAACTAGCACGAAAACTTGCCACCTGACGGAAACGGCGTTTCCAGGGTCCCTCTCCTCGTCCTGCCAATCGGTACGCCAGTGCCTAAGCTTCCGAGAAACGCCTTTTCTCCCAAGCCTCTGTACAATCCTTCTCAAGTGCAAGACGGCGGGTACGGGTGCCATGCTTCAAGGTCCGGCGCACGCTGCACACAATAGCACGAAGAGAAGCTTTACGAACCTGCTCGACAAGAGGATGAGTGACCACAGCACGGCAAACGTAAAGTAAGTGAACAGCGGGTCCAAGCCAGGGAAGGAGAAATCCAACAGCCAGAAACAATGCACATTGTGCCATAGCCAATGCAGCGTCAACAGCAGGAAAAAATAGAAATGCCGATTGAGCAGTAGCACGGGCAGCGCGACGACAAAGAATGGCAACCTTCTCCCCCTTCAGCATGCCAGGTCGTGTCCAGTGGGATGCCGTGAAAGGCTTAGCAGCGCAGTCGAGCACAATATCACAAAAACGGGAATCGACAGCATCTGGACCAGAATCACGAGCGACAGCAACTAGCTCAGGCCAAGCGAGTTCAAAACGAGACTCGACGGCAAGGACGTACTCCAGCTTATGCGATCCAAACCGATATCCCTGCACCAACTCCTCCTTGTTCCAGAAGCGTTTAACCGGATGGAGGCTCCGCGGAACTCCAGCACATGAAAGACGAAGATCAACTTCACAACGAACAGGTCTGTGATCGCGGGGAACAGCGTCTGGAATAAGCTGCAAGACATCCCCACCTGAATGTCAAATATCAACACTCTGCACACGGGGGAACACGTCGGACCTGACAGCGATGTAATCCACGATGGACTGCGAACCGTCGGGGCCGAAGTAAGTGGAGCCGCAAGGGAAAAACGTATTGGCCAAGCGCATGTCGCCCCCCAGAGCACCAAGAAACAACGACCCGTTGTAATTTGTCTCAGCGGGGAAATGGCCTCCAAAAGCAGGGTGCGACGTGGGGGCCCACACACGCATGCCAGCAGAATCTCGGGTAGCAGTACGGCCCAAGTGAGCATTCGCATCCAAAAGCCAAACCTCCGTCGTGCGGGAAGCGGTGCACACCGGACGCTGTCGAGCAAGCCAGCGAAGTACTTGGTCGGACACTCGACGGCCATGATCAGAAATTGGATTGACAGGTGCCGCAGCAGCAAGGACAAGGATATCGAAATTTCTTCGCCTGACGTGTATACCTCCGCACCGTCCCTGCATGGACTCCGGGGGGGGGTCAGAATACGTGTCCAGGAAGTGCGAGGGAAATATTCTTTACGAAGCAGTACAGCACAACCAGCAGACAGGTTCGTGTAGGCACCCCGGTCAGCAGGAAGATGCACAGCGATGTAACGAGAATTGACATTCTGCACCTCAGCGGACAGACCAGAGTATCGCAAGCGAGTCCCGTTCAGGCCATTGATGTGGGCGCCGTCGAAGCAGTCGGCGATGTCCTGAAGACGCCCAGGTTCCCGCGCGCTCAAGTAATTATATTGAACGAGCGTCAACGCCATCCGCCACCGTGCCCAGAGGCACGGAGTGGGCTCAGTAATGCTACACAGGGAGCCTGAGAATGCTAAACATGATGTGATAAGACCTGTATGGAGGGTGTGCAGTATCGGAGCCTGCGGCGTGCATGCTTGGGCTAGCCCCTTGCCCTGAGGTGCCGAGAGGTGGAGTCAAGCTGACTACGAAGCTTGCACGACGGCAACAGCGTCGCAGCATATTAGTCCTCATGATGCTCCTGTCCCCCCTTCCCCTCCCTCTTCCTCCCTCATCCCTCATCCTGTCGGCCTCCTACTCCCGATCCTTTTCCAGCCCTCAGCTTCCCTGCCTTCTCCCCCCTGTGTCCTCCTCGATTGTTTTCGATATCCATCCTCATCCTCCTCATCCATCTCCTCCTTCCCATCATCATCGCAACCACAAGCAGCATCATCATCCTTCTCTCACCCTCATCTCTTCTCATCGTTGTCGTCGTCCTCCTCCCGATTGCATTGACGATGTTTCATCGGCACTCTCCTCTCAGTCATGTTCGCCATTATCTCATCCTGGTGCGTGGTTCGTCCTCATCGTCTTCCTCCTCTTCCATCTGCTCCTAAGGCCCTTGGCTATTTGCTGTCGTCATTGTCCTGTTTGTTGTCCCCTCCTTCTCCTCCTCCTCCTCCTCCTCCTCCTCCTCCTCCTCCTCCTCCTCCTCCTCCCCCTCTGATTCCTCCTCTTCCTTCCCCGCCTTTCTCGTGCTCCTCAGCAATTGTTCATCCTTCATGTGGGCCCTTTGAACGCCTTGCATGCCCGGAAGGACAGCACTTCCCCATGGACGTGCACTGCCGATCTGCAAGATGTGGTGGCACCAACAAGATAATTCAAGACGAATGGAAAACTGAAAGCGCGCGCTCTCCTGCCTGCGAGCTACATGCGGAACCCACGCAATGTTCATTTCAAAAAAGGTGGCACCGCAGAACAGCATGTTGCATGCATAAGGCGCAAGTCCGATATACCTCCCAGGGGCTCAGCATTGTGGCGGTAGTTGCGCAGATGGCAGCGCCGAATGTGGGGAGGCTTAGTTTGACCCGCGTACCACGCCAATCCGCTGGGCTTCACTGGCATTGCCAATAGTTGCGCAGTCGGCAGCGCCCAAGGCAGGTACT
>CAUYUJ010000558.1:1430000-1445000 GCA_963575745.1 Prorocentrum cordatum
GACCACATTGTCGATGGGGTCAGCGCCGATGGGGTCCAAGATGGGTTTGTGAATCGGGCTTGCGGGCAAGCCTATCAGCCCTCCGCGCGTTGGAAAGCGCACGCTCGTTCCTCCTCCTCCTCCTCCTCCTCTTTATCCTTTCTAGTGTCCTCCCCATCTTCCACTGCTTTTTTTCCTGCGTGTCCATGTGCATACGCGCGTCTATTTCTGCCTTCGTGCGAGCGGGCGCACTTTCAAGTTCAACCCTCATTCAGGCCACGGTGAACGAGTACACCAAGGATGGCGGTTCGCACCACGTCCAGGAATTTCTACAGAGCGCAGCGCCCGCACTCCAGGTGGGGATCACGGGGGACGGTGGTAGGCAGCCTGCCTGGCGAGACAGCAGGGCAGCAGTAGGTGGGGTGGGAGGGCGAGGAGGAGAAGAAGCCACAAAAGGAGGGCTCCTGTTTGAAACTCCCTGAAGATGAATTCGCAGAGGCCCTTGCCAGAGAGGCCCCCGAACTCAATAGTGACGCTCTCGCTCGAGACTTTCTCGTAATTCAGTCAAGTTGGTGGAGCCCAGCCGCGACAGCAAGAGGCTCCCGTTCGATACTTCCTCAAGCTGTACTTCGAGACCCCGTGGCCAGAGACTGAAATTCAGTAGCGGCGCCGGAGGCCCACCTGCGACGACAGGGGATCCCGCTCGACACGCCCTCGCAATGTACTCCTACACGCCCTGGCCAGAGAGGCCCCCGAGCCACAGAGGCCCCAGCACGCCGTGCTCATTTTGGCCTTCGGACACAGCCCACAGAAGCCCCAGCACGCTGCCCACTGAGGGCCCTGGACACTGCCCGCAGAGGCCCCCGCGCGCCCACGGAGGTTCCCGCACGCTGCCCACTGAGGCCCTCGGACACAGCCCGCAGAGGACCCAAGCGCGCCCACTGAGGCCCCCAACACAGCCCACTGAGGCCCCAAGCGCGCCCACAGAGGCCCCAGCCCACAGAGGCGCCAAGCGCGCCCACGGAGGCCCCCGCGCGCTGCCCACTGAGGCCCCCCAAGCCCACAGAGACTCCAAGCGAGCCCACAGAATCCCCAGCCCACAGAGGCCCCAGGGCGCTACCCACAGAGGCCCCCCGACACAGCACACTGAGGCCCCAGCCCGCAGAGGCGCAGCCACGATGACAAGGGCTCCCGCTCGATACTTCCTCACGGTTTACTCCGAGAGGCCCTCTCTCGTGCTCCATCCTTCTCCCTCCCCCGTCCTTCCTTCCCCTGATTTAGGGGCTGCGCTGGATGTGCGTGGCAGGTAAGGAGATATACCCCCGAGGGGATACAGTCGAAGACGAAGAGGGCGAGTATCGAGGGTTTGAGATATACGTGTTGAGTGGCACGCGATCAAGTCAGAGCGAACAGTCTTAAATGATAGTTGTTGTCGCCCTCCTCCGCGACCCATGATTGTTGTTGCTGTTGTTGCTCTGCTGCCGGGCCGCGTAATGCTAGCTACTATCAGGTACTATTGTTGGACCCTATAGGCGCTTTGGCGCTCTCGCCTCCGCGCCGGCTGCGTTTCGGGGTTGCGCCCAAACTGGCCCCCGAACAACAACAACAACAACAACAACAACAACAACAACAACAACAACAACAACAATCATTTTACCCGAACGCTCAGTGTTCTCACCAGTGCCAGGGTTTTCATGCGACTCGAGACAATACCCCCACTTCGTGGGGGGGCAGTTCAAGCCTACCAATAATCCAACGACTTACTCGCGACCACCCAAACCAGCTTTCCCGTCCCATATGGAACGGTTTTGGGGGGGGGGAAACCACTTCAACTTCGTGGCGTGCGGAACGACCGTGGCTACCTACACTGGCGTGGGGTACACACCCACAGAACTTGGTCACTTATTCGGGGCGCGCGTGTGCCCAGCATCCAGCAATTGTGACATACAATACATGACACAGAAAGACAGAGAGAGAGACAGAGAGCAGACAGAGAGAGAGACAGAGAGAGCGGAGTTGGTCACATTTTTGGGGCAAGTTCCTGAGATCGTCGTGTTTTTTGTTGGTCTTGCGCGCGCGAATGTCCACTTTACTTTTTTTTTTGCAAGGGAATATTGATTATGTTAGAACAAGAAAAAATAGCTCGCGCGAGCTCATGTAACATAAATGTTGAAAAACCATTGGTTTTGTGGGAGTCGGACAGCGCGCGCGGGATGAAATTTGGACATTTTTTTTTTGAAAAACCATTGGCTTTTTGATGTTTTTATGTTGAAATCGCTACGAAACCTAAGGTTCTGGAAGGATGTCGTCTTGCGCGCGCGAATGTCCACTTTACCTTATTTTTTGCAAGGGAATATTGAAATTTGATTATGTTAGAACAAGAAAAAGTAGCTCGCGCGAGCTCATATAACATAAATGTTGAAAAACCATTGGTTTTGTGGGATTCGGACAGCGCGCGCGGAAGGACATTTTGACAATTTTTTCTTAAAAAAACCATTGGGTTTTTGATGTTTTTATGTTAAAATCGCTACGAAACCTAAGGTTTTGGAAGGATTTCGTCTTGCGCGCACGAATATCCACTTTACCTTATTTTTTGCAAGGGATTCTTGCAATTTGATCAAGTAAGAACAAGAATTTTCATTTTATAGTGTTTTTTGCAAGGGAAAGCGGGGGGGAACAAAACAACCGGATCCGGACATAATCCACTTTTCTGAAGCTTCTGCGAAAAAATGATGAAAATGTAGCTGCGGCCTAGGTTTTGGAGGGGGGTCGCGCACCAGGGGTCCCAACAATAATTATTCTTAAGAAGAAATAATGTTCAACAACAACACCAACAACAACAACAGCAACAGCAACAGCAACAGCAACAACAACAACAACAATAACAATAACAACAACAAAAACATCAACAACAACAAAAACAACAACAACACCAACAACAACAGCAGCAACAACAACAACATCAACAACAACAGCCACAACAACCACAACCACAACCACAATCACAACCACAACAATAACAACAACACTCCCCTGCGATATTTCCGTACAATTTACTCCGAGAATCCTTGGCCAGAGAGGGCCCGAATCTCAGGGAGGGCGCTCTCGCCTGAGACCTCTTCGCAATTTAGCATCACAGGGTGGTCTTCCGGAGAAGTCGTGCCGGAGCTGCTGGTCCGCCTGCAGTTCTTTGGCACCGCAATGGGGGTCCTTCAGAACCATGTTGCTGCTACTCGCGGTGCCAGAGCGGCCTCTCCGCTAGAGACTTCTTTCGCAGCTCACCATTGCAAGGGGGGCCCTTCAGAGCATTCTTGTTGCTACTCGCGGATGCCAGAAGGGTCGTTTCGCTTGAGACTTCCTCGCGCATCAGCAGCGCAGGGGGATCCATCAGAGCAGTCTTCCAACTAATTGCGGAGGCCCCAGGACGCTCCAGGGTATTCGTGGAGCGTTTTTCGGCCCCTCCGTTCCCAGAAGGCCCCAGGAAACATTTTTCTGCATTGTATATGTATTCGGGGGGCGTTGTGCGGCTTCCGCCCCCAGGAGGCCTCAGGAGGCCGTAGGAGACTTTTCTGTGCCCCCCCTCCGCCCCCAGGAGGCCCCAGGAGGCCCCAAGAGGCCCCAGGAGGCAAGGTTTTGTATTGGGATGTGTGCGTGTGTGTTTTATGTGCGTTCCTTTTATATTTGTATGTGTGTATATATGTATATATATATGGATATACATTCTTAGAGCTTATTACCCAGACCCCCCCCCCTAAACCGGATCCCCCCCAGGGACGCCCCGGACGCCCTTTCGGATGTCTCGGCGGCCCCGCTGGACGCCCCTGGAGAAGGTCCACTGGCTTTTTGGGCCTCCCAGGATGCCTTGTCAGGCCTTGCGAGCAGACTCAAGGCGATCAGAGGGGTCATCGGAGAGACGCAAGAGAGACCCAAGACAGCATACAGGAGCTCCAAGACGAACCCCGATGGTCTGAAGACGGCCCAAGAGGCCCCCAAGACACCCCAAGAGGCCGTTGAGAGAGCCCCGACGAAGCAAAGATCGTCACAATTCCTTTGGAACACGTTTATGTTTAACATATTTGCTTTTTAAATCTTCGCAGCGTCCAAGACGGCCCGATGGGCCCCCGATATCGCCCCAAGACGGCCCAAGAGGGCCCTCAGAGGGTTTGAAGACGGCCGAAGACGGCCCCAAGACAGCCCCAGAGAGCCCCGAGACTGCCCACAAGAAGCCCAAGATGACCCCAGAAGGCCCCCAAGAGAGACCCGCGAAAGCCATGTGAGACCCCCAAGAAGGCCACTGGAGGCCCCCAAGAGGGTCCTAGATTGCTTCAGAAGACCTCAAGAGGGCCCCAGCTCCCCAAGACGGCCCAAGACCCAGGACGGCCTTCTCCTACGAACTACATCGAGCTGACCCGACGATCTTGTTTCCACGCTTGAGGCTCGAGGTTTAAGTGCCTCGATCGAGAGAGACAGGCAATGGTTCTAGATTCGAAGTTCGACGATCGAAGATTTCCTGAGTGCCTGGAGCCCTCCTGGCATGCAGGAAGCGACCAGTATCGATTTGTTCGGAGCTACTGCGACGTCTTCGGCGTGCTATGGGGACGCTCCGTACTTCCTCAAAGGAACTTCGCGCGTGAAAAACATATCATCCCTTCCCCACTCCTACGCACAAGCGCGCAAACGCATCGGGCGAACGCAGTGTCAGCAGGCACCATGGATATCAGCAAAATGAACCAGTCGCCCGTCCAGGCTCGAGGTCCCTCCTGCTGAAGCAAGCGATGAGTCATTGCTTTGCCGGGAGAGCGTCCGGAACAAGGCGCATGGCGCGAAGCGCCAATGCAGTCTTGTTTACGTACACAAGGATTGACCTCGACTGGGGCACCATTTGTGCTGTACACATGTTCCTATCGAGTATTTCCTGGGGCTCGAATCCTTTGTTTTACGTCTGTTTCTACAGATTGCCCTTCGAGGGGCTCGAAGCCTCACTGCTCCCCAAAGTCGCATTTTTTATATGCCCTGCGAGCTGAAAGCAGGGAAGTGCCTCGGGAGATGTGCTGGCTCGACCTCCTTGGGCGGGAGATCTGGGCGTGCGAAGACCGGCCCCCTTCGACATGCAGTTCCCCCCATCGGGGTGGCATCATGATGGGTACATGTGGCATGTAGAATTAAGTCGGGCCTGTCCCTCTACAGGGGAGATGTAAAAAATCGGCAAAACATAATCCGGGGACGATTTGTGTATAAAAACATCGCCCACAATCTCCCTGTAGGGGGACACGCCCGACCTAAATGTAGAAGCGTGGCGAATGAGGGTAAAATGAGCGTTGTTGAAATATCATTCCCTTGTGGGCCACCCCAGCATGGTACACGTAGTCTGTCTGTTCAACTACAGTTTTCCTCCCAGGGCTCGCACCTTGCGTCTTGTCAGAGGAAGTCTTGGTCCTCAAACTGTGCCCTTGGCCCCCGGGCTACAACAACAACGGCTCCCGCTTGACACGTCCTCACAATCTATGTAATCATTCGCGCTCTCGCGCGGGACGTCGTCATAACGTATGCAAGAATCGCGCTCTCGCGTGGTACGTCCTCACAATGTATTGCGGCGGTGTGCCCCCAAGACTCAGGAATCATACGTTCGCTCTGGATATCGTTCTGGTTTGTTTGTGAATCGCGCTATCGTTCCGAACTCTGTTCATGATGGATTGACGCTTCAGCGACCCGCTCGCTCGACCTGGCCGTTTGGGCCCGCCCGCCCGACCTGCCCGTTAGGGTCCGCCCGCCCGACCCACCCGTCAGGTTCTGCCGTTTGTGCTCCTGCTCCTAATCCTTCTCCTGCAAATCTTTCTCGTGCTCCATCCTTCTCCCTCCCCGTTGTTTTTCCCTTCTCCGTGCCTTCCCCTGTTTTAGGGGCTGCGCCATATACGCGTGGCAAGTAGGGAAGATATACCCCCTAAGGGGGGCACGATCGAAGACTAAGAGGGCGGGTATCGAGGGTTTGGGATATACGTGTTCAGTGGCACGCGGGCATATAAGACTGAACAGTTTTCAAATGATTGCTGTTGCGTGCAGTTATGGATGATCAATTTTGCTCTTCCTTCGCGTCTGTTGCGGGGCTTCTTGGGGGCATCGTTGAGGCCTCGAGGGCGGCCTCTTGCGAGCCTTTTTGAAACTTTTCTGCTGCCCTCTTGTGGGGCGTCTTGGGGGCATGCTGGGCGTCTTTGGGGCCATCTTGAGGCAGAGCGCTCCCGGAGCCCCTCCGAGTGCCCCCTCTTGGGCCTATATTGCTCTTCTTGGGGCCCTCTTCAGGGTTGTTTTGGGTCACCTTGGGGGCATCTTGGGCAGTCTTGGGGCCCTCTTGGGCCACCTGGCTCTCTTGTGGGTATCTCCGGTCGTCTTGGGCCGGTCTGGAAGGCTTTTTGGGCCGTCTCGGGCTTTCGGAAGCCCGACCAGGTGAGAATGCGAAAGTCATGGAAAGACATGTGGAATATTCTTAATATGAACATTCAAGAGGCCACCAATATTGTTTGCGGCCTCTTGAAGCCGCCTTGTGGGTCCTCTTGGGCCCCTTTGTGGGCGTCTTAGAGTCTTCGGGACCTTTTGGCCGTCCTGTGGCCATCTCGCATGTTCTGGAGGCTCCTCTGATGCCTGCAGCCCTTCTTGAGCCATCTCAGAGGACATCTTAGGCTCGGTGGAGGCCGCGGAGGTTGAATTTAGAGGTTCCGAAGGTCTGGGAGGTGCGCCAGGGAGCTCGTCGACCCCCCCCCTGCCCCCCCCCCCTGGCCCCCCTCCTTCCCCCTAGAACGGGGTTTACGACACTACGGGAGAGGGGAAGTACGGTCCCACTTATGATTAAGAAACCTTCCCCCGAAAGGTTGGCCCAGCGTTTCTTAACCAACTTGCCAGAAAGCTGGCTCAGTTTCTTAAGGGGATTGGTAGCCTTGGATCCTGGAAATGAATAAGAGCCCGTTTCTTGATTGCTTGCGGCATGGCATGGTTGGCGTCACGGCTCCCGCTGCCCCCCCCCCCCCGCCCCCCTCCCCTATGACGTAACGCTCCCCCCCCAGTGCGCTCCAGGCACTGCCGCCGTGCGCATTGGGATCCGCGTAGGAGTCCGCATAGGAGTCTGGTCCGCAGTCGTCGTCGTCGTCGTCGTCGTCGTCGTCGTCGTCGTCGTCGTCGTTGTCGTCGTCGTCATCGTCGCTCGTGGCTTGTCGCTCGTCGCTCATAGTCGTCGTGCGCGCGGACGCGGCTGAAGCCTGTTTTTTATTCCGGGCCGTGGAGGCAATCATCTGGGGGGCGTGGAGAGGGTCGATGACGTCACGTTTCGCGCTGGCGGTGTCTGGGAATGCCTAGGAATGACGGAGGACGGGTAGCGCCAGCATGTAGGTGGCGAGTTGCACCACAATGCTTGTGTACACTACAGTGCCTGCGTGCACCACAGCGCCTGTGTACACCACACCGCCTGTGTACACCACAGCAGCCGCGTGCAACACAGCGTCAGTTTGTGCCAACGTGCCTGCGGGCACAACAGCTCTTGTGCACACCACAGCGCTTGCGTACACCACATCAGCCGTGTGCAGCACAGCACCAAAGTACACCACAATGCCTGGGTGCATTGCGGTGCCTGTGTGCACCACGGCGCCTGTGTGCACCACAGCAACCGTGTGCAACACAGCACCAGCGTTGTATACAGAACGTTAGAAAATAATCCGTATGACAAAATGGAGCGCTTGTGGATTCCACAGCAAACAGTAGAAACTAATCCTCATGGACAGCGGAGCGCCGCTGGAATCTACGAGTTCTCCCGAGTCCGCCCGCATCACCCTAACTTTTCCCGTCTGCGTCCAGGAGGCTCCAGATAAATTGGCCGTCCAGAAACGAAGTGGACCGATTCAATAGACCATTTTGCGGTGCGCGTTGAGGTGCGCACGTGCGCTGTAGCGCCAACCCGCACGACAGGGGGTAAGGAGGAGGAGGAGGAGAAGGAGGAGAAGGAGGAGGGGGACGAGGTGGTGGATGTGGAGGAGGAGGGAGGGGGAAAAAACGCCGCATTCGATTATCAGCACTTTCCTGGCGTGGCGTCTGGTTGTCCACAGCAGCTCCTCACGTACATGCTCCTTCTACCTCTCCTATGCACGCAGGCATTGTGGTGTACACCAGCGCTGCGTTGCACGCGGATGTTGTGGTGTAAACGCGCGTTGTGGCGTGCACAGACGCTGCGGTGCACGCAAGCATTGTGGTGTACACAGGCGCTGTGTTGCACATGGTAGCTGCGGTGTACACAGGTACACCGGCGCTATAGTGTACGCGAGCAGTGTCGTGTACACAGGCGCTGCGTTGCACACGGTTGTTGGGGTGTACGCAGGCGCTGTGGGATACACGCGCGCCGTGGTGCACGCGAGCGTTGTGGTGTACAGGCGCAGTGGGGCAGATCGCCACCTATGAGCTGCTCGCGTCGTCGTCGTCGTCGTCGTCGTCGTCGTCGCCGTCGTTCGTCGCTCATCGCGTCGCGTGCAAGGGCGCGGCTGCGGTGCCGGAGCCACACGGGGGGGGGGGGGGGGGGGGGGGGGGGGCGGGGGGGGGGGGGTGGGGGGGTTGGGCGGGGGGTGGGGGGTTTTTTTTTTGCCGGAGGGGGTTAGGGGGGGGGCGTCGTACGTAAACCCCTCGCCCCCCCCCCCCCCATGACGCCCGTCATCGCCGAACATAAAGAAACGCACTCTAATGTACGTTCCTGGCCCCAACAGCTGGCCCAGCGTTTCCTTAAGAAACTTTTAAAACAGCTGGCCCAGCTTTCTTAATTGATGCTTTTGTGGATCACATGTTTGACTGTAGTGGGAGGGCGACAGCCACATGTCTGATGCGCGCTGTTTCACCCCTGGCAAGCGGGGGTCGGCGGAGTTGACGTCGAAGAGTTTCGCACGGCGAGGGGGTTGTATCCGGAGACCGCTCGGAGGCAGACCCCGCTCGGAAGCGGTCCTGGCCTAGGGTTTCGCTGCTCCCGCAGGTAAGCGCGAGGGGATGGGCACGCGGTCGAGATACGGTCAACCCGCGCAGTAAGGATGGGCAACTCAGGGCTCGACCTCAACGGTGTTTTGTCGATTTCGTTGCCCTTGCATCCTTGCCCCTTCGGCCCATCCTTGGCGACTCGCTGGCCAACCTCGTTCGAAAAACGTCAGCATGGGCCTCCATGGCCCTTGCATCCTTACCGCACACCCTTATCATACGGGCTGACTGTAGCTGGGTCAGCAGGAGTGCCATTTGCAGCGGGACTCCGAGGAGCTCGAGACGCAGCTCTCACCGCTCCGCTTGTCCGCCTTCCCGCGCCTAGGCGACGAGCCCGCCGAGGGAGGACCGGCACCGGCCCAGTCCGCCCGGAGATGGGGCCGCAGCGGTTGGGGCCAGAGCATCGCGCCGCGCCGCCGAGGCATCGGCGGTGCTCGACGATCCTCTGGGCGCGCGCCTGCCCAGTGTGTGTGCGTGCGTGTGCGTGTGCGTGTGTGTGTGTGTGTGTTTGTGTGTGTGTACGTGTGTGCCCATGTGTGTGCGTGTGTCTTCGTACGTGTGTGTTTACGCGTTGTGTTTGCGTGTGTTTGTGTGTGTGTGTTTGTGTGCGTGTGTTTGTGTTTGTGTGTGTTTGTTCCCAACCATCCTGTGGTGTTGAGTCCTCGTTTTGAAGAGACGGTGCCCCGCGTCTCTCCTTCCTTCCTTCCTCCTCCCCTTCCTCCCTCCTCCCTCCTCCCTCCTCCCTCATCCCTCCTCCCTCCTCCCCCTCCTAACTCCCCCTATCTTGCCTTTGCTCTCGCCAAACCTCTCAACACGGTTTGTAGCCACATAGGGAGCTCCACCCCGAAAGGTCCCAGTGCACAGCCCGCATTGCGTCCGCCACACCAGCACAGCGCTTCGTGGCCAAATTAGGGGGAGCTCCATCCGAAGGCCCCAGTGGGGGGGGGGGGCGGGGGGGGGGGCGCCATGCGTCCGCCACACCCAGCACGGCGTTTGTCGTGGCCTATAGGAACTCACGAAGGCCCAGTGGGGGAGGGGAGGGGGGGAAAGGTTCGGTAGGGGGGGGGCGACATATGGTACGCCACACGAGCCAGCGCTTCGTGGCCCCATTAGGCGAACTCACAGAAGGCCACCAAGTGGGTGGGGGTATTTCGCATGCAGTCAGCCACACCCAGCACGGCCGTTCTCGTGGCCCCCATAGGGAACTCCACCGAAGGCCCAGTGTGAGGGGGGCGCATGTGGCGTCCGCCACACCCAGCACAACGGCTCGGGCACATAGGGAGCTCCACCGAAGCCCCAGTGGGGGGGGGGGGTCGCAATTCGCGTCCGCACACCCAGCACACCCTTTCGTGGCTCAATTAGGGAGCCCCACCGAAGGCCCCAGTGCGCGGGGGGGGGGGGGGTGTGGGGGTCGCGCATGCGCCCGCCACACCCAGCACGGCGTTTCGTGGCCTCATAGGGGGCTCCACCGAAGGCCCCAGCGGGGGGGGCGCATGCGTCCGCCACACCCAGCACAGCGTTTCGTGGCCCTATAGGGAGCTCAACCGAAGGCCCCAGTGGAGGGGGGCGCATGCGTACGCCACACCCAGCACAGCGTTTCGTGGCCCCACAGGGAGTTCAACCGAAGGTCCCAGTAGGGGGTGGCGCATGTGCACGCCACACCCAGCACGGCGTTTCGTGGCCCCATAGGGAGCTCCACCGAAGGCCCCAGTGGAGGGGGGCGCATGCGTCCGCCACACCCAGCACACCGTTTCGTGGCCCCATAGGGAGCTCCACCGAAGGCCCCAGTGGGGGGGGGCGCATGCGTGTGTGCTTGCGTGTGTTTGTGTGTGTGTGTGTGTGTTTGTGTGTGTATGTGTGTGTGTGTGTTTATGTGCGTGTGTGTGTTTATGTGTGTGCTTGTGTGTGCGGGGGGGAAGGGGGGGCGCGCGCGCCGGGGCCTGAGCCTCGTTGCCAGCCCTCTTCTTCTCCTCCTCGTCCTCGAGGGCTCCTGCCCTGAGCTTCCATGGCAGCGGGGGCGTACGGGCAGTGCAGGCCCGCGGCCTGGCGCAGACGTGGAACTTCGTGGACGGCTTCGGCTGGACGCCCGAGCTCGACTTCCTCTTGGCGTTCCCTGTTTGGGAGGCCCAGGAGGAGGAGGAGGAGGAGGAGGAAGAGGAGGAGGAGGAGGAGTAGGAGGAGGAGGAGGAGATAGGAGGAGGACCGGCTGCCGAGGCTCAGGCTCAGAGGAGGAAAAGGCACCGATGCCGCTCGCATTGCTTCGCTTTCGCCTTTCTGGGCCTGATCGGGGGGCCCTCGTCGCCACTGCTGAATTCGCTTGAAAAGTCTGGTCAGAGCGCACCCCAGGAGAGGTCGGGGGAGTAGCGGTAGGGATACCTGTTGGTTTCCCCAGGGGTCAGGTCGGCCCGAGACATTGGAGGGGCGGCTGCAGCATGGAGTCCTGTTGCTGCGCTCATCCATGCTCTGATCTCGTGTGCGCCAGCACGCGGGACCTTGTTCACAGAGCCGGGTCTCCAACCTCATTGCTGATGCGTGGTTGTAGACCCTGAAGGTCTTGGTGCGGCCTCCGGACACTGCTTTTGCGAGCAAGCGGCGGCCCTCCATTTCCCCGAAGGAAGGATGATTGAAACTAGGTTGCGAATGTCTTCACATACGCTGGCCGCACATACGTAGACTCCAGCTGCATTGGCCATCTCTTCGACTCTGGTTCCCGTGTCACTGACCCTGGGTCCTGCGTGCTCGAGAGCACGACCACGTTCAGGAGGCGAAAAAGCACAGACACAATTAATCGTCGATTCCCTCGAAAATATAGGAAAATATTGGAAGTGGAGGGGAAGACAGAAACCCCAAAAATATTGGAAAATATGGGGAATATTTTATTTGTGTGTACTTATTTGTGTGTCCTGGGGCCCGCCGACCTCGACCCATGCTTCACCACACTGGCGCCTGGGCGCCTACCCGCTGCATCCGCGCAGGTGCTCCCTGCGAGGCTGTTTGTCTACACCGGCTGCGTGCGATCGGGATGCGCATCCGTGCGTGACCCCGTGGGGACAGTCTGCTGTCACAGGGGGTTGGGGTCCAGGGGGGTGCCCTCAGCTGCTTAGTTGTCTCGAGACGCCCGTATCGAAACGCAACACTTCCCGTGTTCAAGACGTCCGTGTCAATACGTTGCGTGTTGACTCCACGTATTGGCCCACGTTTTGGCGAACATGTCGCGTCGGACCCGCGTATTCAGCCCACGTGTTGAGCTCCGTATCAATACGCCACGTGTTGCATGTTGCGTATCGGGGCAGCTAAGCTCCGCTGTGCGCGCGTGCATTCCTCGCGCTCTCTCGCAGGCGATCGCAGACATGGATTCAGGGGTCGTGGATTAGCGAAAGGTCCCGTTTCCATCGGAAATCGCGGATTTCCGCCGCCGAGCGAGGCGGCACCGGCCGCGCTTTGGGGAGGGCACTTCCCCCGATCCATGGATTTGGCGACCGCGCGGCCAAATCCATGGATCGCTAATCCATGTTTACGCGCCCCCGACTCTCCGGCACCGTCGGGGCGGGTGCGTGGTTCACGATTTCAGCTTGGGAGGGGGGCAGTCTCAGCGGAGGGCGAGTTGAGGCAACGGCAGTTGGCCGTCGAGGGCCCCCTCGGCGCCACGGCTCGACGCGGCTCGGAAGACATGGTGCGCTTGGACCCGGGGAGGGGGCCGGGGACTGCTTGTGAGCTTGGGTGAAGTTGGGCACGTCCCTCTACGGGAGGAGCATTTAGAAATAGTCAAGAAATCGTATGGGGACAATTTTGGGATTATTCCCAACCATCCTGTGGTGTTGAGTCCTCGTTTTGAAGAAACAGCGCCCCGCGTCCTACCCACTCACTCACTCACTCCTCGCCCTCCTCCACCTCCTCCTCCTCCTCTCCCTCCTCCCTCCTCCCCCTCCTCCCTCCTCCATGCGTTTCACCCACCCAGTGCAGCGCTTCGTGGCCGCATAGGGAGCTCCACCTAAGGCCCCAGGGGAGGGGTAACACATGCGTCCGCCACACTCAGTACGGCGTTTCGTGGCCCCATAGGGAATTCCGCCTAAGGCTTCAGGGGGGGGGTACCACATGCGTCCGCCACACCCAGCACGGCGTTTAGTGGCCCCATAGGGAGCTCCACCTAAGGCCCCAGGTCAGCCACGGATGTCGCGCACCGCACAACCCGCATGCGTCCCGTCCGCACGCAGTACGCGTTCGGGACCCCATAGGGAGCTCCACGTAAGGCCCCAGGGGGGGTTACTACATGCGTCCGCCACACCCAGTACGGCGCTTTCGTTCCCCCCCACCCTCCCCCCCCACCCCCCCTTTTTTTCCCCCCCCCCCCCCCCCCCCCCCCCCCCCCCCCCCCCCCCCCCCCGGCCCCAGAGGGAGCTCCACCTAAGGTCACAGGGGGGGGGGGTACCACATGCGCCCGCCACACCAAGTATTGCGTTTCGTGGCCCCAGTGGGGGGGTACCACATGCGTCCGCCACACCCAGTACGACGTTGCGTGGCCCCGTAGGCAGCTCCACGTAAGGCCCCAGTGGGGGTGGCCACATGCGTCCGCCACACCCAGTACAGCGTTTCGTGGCCAGTGGGGCCGTCCGCATGCGTCCCGCACACACATTTTGACATGTTAACCCACCCCGTACACCGCTTCGTGGCCCCAGCGGGAGCTCCACCGAAGCCCCCAATGGGACCGCCCGCATGCGTCCCGCACACGTAATTTGACACATTTTCATACACACATACACACATACACACATACACACAAATACACACACATACACACACAAATACACATACACACACAGTAATACGCTTCGCGGCCCCAATAGGGAGGTCCACCGACGCCCCCAGTGGGACCGCCCACATGCGTCGCACACACCCAATTTGGCAGTTTCACCCACCCAGTACGGCGCTTCGTGGCCCCATAGGAAGCTCCACAGAAACCCCCAGTGGGGCCGTCCGCATGCGTCCCGCACACCAAATTTGGCATTTATGCCAACCCTGGATAGCGTTTGGTGGCCCCATCAGGAGTTCCACCGAAGCCCCCAGTGGGACCGCCTACATGCATCCCGGAAACCTAATTTGGCATTTCCACCCACCCAGTATAGCTCTTCGTGGCCCCATAGGGAGCTCCACCGAAGCCCCCCAGTGGGAACGTCCGCGCGCGTCGGAAGCCCAACTTGGCATTTTCACCCACCCAGTGCAGCGCTTCGTGTCCCCATAGGGAGCTCAAATGAAAGCTCCAGTGGGACTGCCCGCATCGTCCCACACACACACACACACACACACACACACACACACACACACACCAACACCACCACACACACCACACACAACACACACACACGCACGCACACACGCACACACACACACACAACACACACACACACACACACACACACGCGCACACCACGCAACACACCACACACACACACAACACACCACAACACACACACACTTCAATTTGGCACCCCTGCCACTCACCCCGCCCAGTACAGCGCTTCGTGGCCCCATAGAAGCTCCACCGACGGCCCCAGCGCTACCGCCCGCATGCGTCCCCCCCCCCCACCCAGTGCAGCGCTTCGTGGCCCAATGGGGAGCTTCACCGAAAAAGATATTCACAATTGCGGTGCCCACAGCTGCATATGGTTGGGTTTTTCGCCAGGGTAGTTGTTCACCAGTGGGGAGTATTTGTTCGGCTATTCTTTATTTCTGGTCCACATTCCGTTTGTAGGAGGAACGTCCCTCTACGGGAGGAACATCCAGAAATAATCCAACCATAACATGGGGAGGATTCTTGGATTATTGTTTGACCATTGTGTTTTTTATTCTTCATTCCCAACCATCCTGTGGTGTTGGGTCCTTGTTTTGAAAAGACAGCGCCCCGCGTCCCATCCACTCACTCACTCACTCACTCACTCGTCCCACCCACTCACTCACTCCTCCTCCTCCTCCTCCTCCTCCTCCTCCTCCTCCTCCTCCTCCTCCTCCTCCTCCTCCCCCTCCTCCCCC
>CAUYUJ010000558.1:1450000-1482500 GCA_963575745.1 Prorocentrum cordatum
GAGGAACGCCCCTCTTCGGGAGGAACAGTCAGAAATAGTCCAAACATACTAGGGGGAGGATGTGTTTATTATGGTTTGGCCATTGGGGGATGTTGGTTCTACTATTCTTCAGTTTCCTTCACAAATCGGCTTGTAGAAGGAACGTCCCTCTACGGCAGGAGTCGTCAGAAATAGTTAAGATTTCGTGCGGGGACGATTTTTGGATTGTTTGTTGACCTGTGAGGGTATTGTTTCGACTAATTTTTATTCGTCGTCCAAAATCGCTTGTAGGAAGAACGTCCCTATACGGGAGGAGCATTCAGAAATAGTCAAAGCATGGTATGGGCGCGATGTTTGGATTATTTGTTGTTCATTGGGGAGTACTTGTTTGATTGGTTGTAATTGTTATCCACAACCCGATTGTAAGAGGAACGTCCCCCTACGGGAGGAACACTCCGAAATAGTCCAAGCGTAATGCGGGTACGACTTTTGCATCATGTTGTAACCATTGGGGTTTATTGTGCCTACTAGTTTTATGTGTCGTCTAAAATCGGCTTGTCGGAGGAGCGTCCCTCCACGGGAGGAATAACCAGAACTTGTCAAGAAATAGTACGGGGATTATTTTGCTATATTTTTGACTGTTGTGGAGCATCGTTCTACCATTATTCATGTTTCGTCAAAAATAAAGTTTGTAGGAGGAACGTCCCTCTATGGAAGGAGAATTCGTAAATAGTCAGATAATAGTTTTAATACGGGGACGTTTTTGACCATTGCGGAGGATGTTTTCTCTATTACTACTGTTCATTTTTCATCCAAAATCAGCTTATCGGAGGAACGCCCCTCTACGGGAGGAACATTCAGAAATAGGCAAGACATAGTACGGGGACGATGTGTTGATTATTTGTTGACCATTGAGGTGTTTTTTTCTACTATTCTTCATTTCTCGTCCAAAACCCGCTTGTAGGAGGAACGTGCCCCTACGGGAGGAACATTCAGAAATAGTCCACAGATAGTACGGGTACGGTTGTTTAAGTTGTCCGTCGCCCCATGCCGCCGATCCCGTGTTTCGGATACTGGGAGATGCAAAAGCTAAATCATGAAGTCTGGGCGCCGCCGTGAAGCAGCGTCGGGACCTGTTTGTTTTTCGACCCTGACCCCGCCGATTTGCGTGAGGGGTGCCACCGAAATTCAGAAATGTGGCAGATCCCTTGTGTTATTGGACCCTGGCCCCGCCGATTTGCGTGAGGGGTGCCACCGAATTTTAGAAATGTGGCGCATCCCTTGTGTTTTTCCCGGAAAGGGCGTAGGCCTAGGGTTCTCTTTTAGTATGTAAACATATCCCCCCGTGCCCAACTTGAAGGAGGCCGGCGGATTCTTTCCTTGATAAATATCGAAGTCGAAGGAGGCCGGCGGATACAAATTTGAGGATGTCTCAGGCGAAACGCTTGTTTTTGAAATCCCGATCGATAAATCACAGGGTGCGGGCCACTTCTTCGTGCGTTGAGGATGTCTCGAGCGAAACGCTTGCTCCGCAGAGTTTGCCGAGGATGTCTCGAGCGAAACGCTTGTTTTGTTACGTATGTGCCTATAGATTCGCCCTCTCCAGGGGGACGAATCCGTGTTTTTACGTAATGAAAACACGTGGGCCCATTTCGCCCCAGAGTGGAACAAGCGTGAAAACACGTGGGTCCCTTTCGCCCCTGAGCGGAACAAGCGTGAAAATACGTGGGTCCCTTTCGCCTCAGAGCGGAACAAGCGTGAAAACACGTGGGTCTTTTTCGCCCCTGAGCGGAACAAGCGTGAATTCCCGGAAAGGGCGTAGGCCCAGGGTTCTCTTTTAGTATGTAAACATGTCCCCCCGTGCCCAACTTGAAGGAGGCCGGCGGATTCTTTCCCTGATAAATATCGAGGTCGAAGGAGGCCGGCGGATTAAAATTTGAGGATGTCTCAGGCGAAACGCTTGTTTTTGAAATCCCGATCGATAAATCACAGGGTGCGGGCCACTTTTTCGTGCGTTGAGGATGTCTCGAGCGAAACGCTTGCTCCGCAGAGTTTGCCGAGGATGTCTCGAGCGAAACGCTTGTTTTGTTACGTATGTGCCTATAGATTCGCCCTCTCCAGGGGGACGAATCCGTGTTTTTACGTAATGAAAACACGTGGGCCCATTTCGCCCCAGAGTGGAACAAGCGTGAAAACACGTGGGTCCCTTTCGCCCCTGAGCGGAACAAGCGTGAAAATACGTGGGTCCCTTTCGCCTCAGAGCGGAACAAGCGTGAAAACACGTGGGTTTTTTTCGCCCCTGAGCGGAACAAGCGTGAAAACACGTGGGTCCCTTTCGCGCCAGAGCAAGCGTGAAAACACGTGGGCCCCTTTCGCCCCTGAGCGGAACAAGCGTGAAAACATGTGGGTCCCTTTCGCGCCAGAGCGGAACAAGCGTGAAAACACGTGGGTCCCGTTCGCCCCAGAGCGGAACAGGCGTGAAAACACGTGGGCCCCTTTCCCCCACACCCCAGCACGACCCCACCCCAGCACGGCCCCACCCCAGCAAGACCACACCCCAGCACGACCACACCCCAGCACGACCTCACCACACCACGACCACACCCCAGCACGATCACGCCCCAGCACGACCACGCCCCAGCACGACCACTCCCCAGCACGACCACCTCCCAGCACGACCACGACGACGACGACGACGACGACGACGACGACGACGACGACGACGACGACGACTACGAGGGGGATCCGCCCAGGGGGCGGCGACAGGCAACCACTCAACCGATGCAGCCACGGACTCCCTGTGTGTTTGATGAGTGGCGCCCGTACCGTTGCGTGCGTTACGCGTCTCCTCGTGGTTGTCCTGGTTGAGTGGTTGCCTGTCGTTGCTCGCGGTGCTAAATCACAGGGTGCGGACCACCCCAGCACGACCTCACCACAGCACGACCACACCCCAGCACGACCACGCCCCAGCACGACCACGCCCCAGCACGACCACGCCCCAGCACGACCACCCCCCAGCACGACCACCCCCCCAGCACGACCACACCCCAGCAAGACCACACCCCAGCACGACCACACCCAGTCGCACCCCCGTGGAATGTTTCGTGGGGTGTCTCGTGGAATGTTTCGTGGGGTGTCTCGTGGAATGTTTCGTGGGGTGTCTCGTGGAATGTTTCGCGGGGTGTCTCGTGGAACGTTTCGCGAGGTGTCTCGTGGAATGTTTCGCGAGGTGTCTCGTGGGATGTTTCGCGGGGTGTCTCGTGGGATGTTTTGTGAGGTGTCGCCCAGTTGGGTATCGTGAAAACGTGACCATGCTGCGCATGTCTATATCCCTTTCCGGGTTCGTGGGTCCATCATGTTGGACCCTGACCCCGCCGATCTGCGTCAGGGGTGCCGCCGAATTTCAGAAATGTAGCACATCCCTTCTCATTTTGGATCCTGACCCCGCCGATCTGTGTGAGGGGTGCCACCGGATTTCAGAAATGTGGCAAATCCCTTTTGTTCCCGGAAAGGGCGTAGGCCCAGGGTTCTCTTTTAGTATGTAAACATATCCCCCCGTGCCAACTTGAAGGAGGCCGTCGGATTCTTTCCCTGATACATATCGAGGTCGAAGGAGGCCGGCGGATTAAAATTTGAGGATGTCTCAGGCGAAACGCTTGTTTTTGAAATCCCGATCGATAAATCACAGGGTGCGGGCCACCTCAGCACGACCACATCCCAGCACGACCACACCCCAGCACGACCACGCCCCAGCACGACCACGCCCCAGCACGACCACACACGACCACACCCCAGCACGACCACACCCCAGCACGACCACACCCCAGCACGACCACACCCCAGCACGACCACGCCCCAGCACGACCCGATCGACACCCGGACCACCCCAGCACGACCACACCCCAGCACGACCACACCCCAGCACGACCCCACCCAGCACGACCCCACCCCAGCACGACCACACCCCAGCACGACCACACCCCAGCACGACCCGACCCCAGCACGACCCTACCCCAGCAAGACCACACCCCAGCACGACCACACCCCAGCACGACCTCACCACAGCACGACCACACCCCAGCACGACCACGCCCCAGCACGACCACGCCCCAGCACGACCACGCCCCCCAGCACGACCACACCCCAGCACGACCACGCACGACCACCCCACAGCACCACACCCCAGCACGACCACACCCCAGCACGACCACCACATCACACCTCCACGCCAGTCGCCCCAGCACGACCACCAGTCGCACCCCCGTGGAATGTTTCGTGGGGTGTCTGGTTGAGTGGTTGCCTGTTCGTGGGGTGTCTCGTGGAATGTTTCACGGGGTGTCTCGTGGAATGTTTCGTGAGGTGTCTCGTGGGTTGTTTCGTGAGGTGTCTCCTGGGATGTTTCGCGGGGTGTCTCGTGGGATGTTTCGTGAGGTGTCGCCCAGTTGGATATCGTGAAAACGTGACCATGCTGCACATGTCTATATCCCTTTCCGGGTTCGTGGGTCCATCATGTTTTTGAACCCTGACCCCGCCGATCTGCGTCAGGGGTGCCACCGAATTTCAGAAATGTGACACATCCCCTTATGTTTTTGGACCCTGACCCCGCCGATTTGCGTGAGCGGTGCCACCGAATTTCAGAAATGTTTCAAATCCCTTGTGTTTGTTGACCCTGACCCCGCCGATCTGCGTGAGGGGTGCCACTGAAGTTCAGAAATGTTGCAAATCCCTTGTGTTTTTGGACCCTGACCCCGCCGATCTGCGTGAGGGGTGCCACCGAATTAAAAAGATATTGCAAATCCCTTGTGTTCTTGGACCCTGACCCTGCGGATCTGCGTGAGAGGTGTGAATACCCCCCCAGAAATTCTGAGAACCCTCCCAAGGCGTGGTAGTTCTGCTGGTTTGGGCTCCCCCCCTCGCGCGTTCATCAACAAGGAACAGCAAGCAGCAAGAAGCAGAACTGCAACAGTGGAAACTGGAAGCTGCAACTGGCACAGGGAGCAGCACACTCCCGGCCTACAGCCTGGTGGCCCCGCAAGGGGGCCGGCGGATTTTTTGGCCATTGGGGAAGATGTTTCTACTATTCTCCATGTTTCGTCCAACATCCGCTTGTAGGAGGGCATGCCCGACCTGCAGCTTGGGGTGAGGGTCTGGGCTGCTGGTGCGCCCTCGACAGGCCGAGGCCCCCGGCAGGATGAGGGGCCTGCTGGGCTTCCCCCCGAAACAACAGCTTGTGTTTCAAGTCGGGGCGATGGTTCCTACTCCTCCTCCTCCTCCGCCTCCTCCGCCTCCTCCTCCTCCTCCTCCTCCGCCTCCTCCTCCTCCTCTTCCTCCTCCTCCTCCTCCCTCCTCCTCCTCCTCCTCCTCCTCCTCCTCCTCCTCCTCCTCCTCTCCTCCTCCTCCAGGCCCACGCGCAACCCCGCCCCACCAAGGAACAGCGGGCCGCGGACGTCCTCGCCATGAGCCCGCGATGGCAGATCTGCCCGCTGGGCCACTGGATGGCTGGATCGTCTGGGCTGCTGCGCGCTGTATCTTACGATCCGTGTGCAGCGTCTAGCTTTGAGATTGCTTGACCTCACCACGTGCATTCCGAACAAGAACGTGTATGCATTCATCGGCGCACAGACGCGCTCGCACGGCACAATGGTCAATGACACGAGGTTGGTTCAGAAACGTTGGACAGTTGAGTTTGAACTCAAGCGCGGCCAGTACGTTTCTCCATCTTGTGGCATCTGTTTTTGAGGTCAAAAAGAAACGTTTCCCGAGGGCTGCCTTGAAGAGAGTACATGACACACCGCGCCAGTTGTGGTGACGATGCGCAGCAATCACAAGTCAATCCAGTGAAGTGTCATTTGTATTCATCTGTCAATATCATCCACCGCGGCAGATGACACGGTCACTTAAGCCAGTCTATGAGGCGACAACGGACAATACGAACGAGTGGCTCATCGTAGCGCTGCGAGACATGTCCAGGCGCCGCACGGTGCCCATGATATTTGCTGACATGAACGGAGCGGTTGTGCGACACGCTGAAGATGCAGTTGGAGGACTGCATTCGTTCGGAAGAGGACCTCTGGCGTCGACGCCGCTGCGGCCTATCCTGGCAGGATGGGATCTTTCCAGCCGCCAACACGTACTTCTACAACCCGCCGTCCTATGTTGGCGCCAATTCAATGCCTTACATCGACCGCACTATCCTGCCGCAGGAGTTGGTGCATATCATGGAGCACTGTCACGTCATGTGTGCAGCGGGTCGAGCACTGCAGCTACATGAGACGCACGCAGTCATGTATCACCGACCGGTGGAGCGAGCTGTTCGGGTCCAGCTGACACGCCGATCACTACCTGAGCGAGCCCCTCGGCCCAATCGGGAAGCCGTGTTCTGTTGTCTTCAGCAAGGCTATCGCCGACATGAGTTGATTGATGAGGTGGAGATACTTGCGAATGCAAAATACGATTTTCTCTATCAGGTAGAGGCGGAGCAGGACATAGATGGGATGAACAGGCAATTCACCAGCATCGTGAACGAAGCTGGAATCAACACGATACCGCGCAGTCCGCTATACACAGAAACCAGACTCGAGCACATCGCTCAGTTGAAACAGTTAATACTCATTCGACGTGGATACAGATGCATGCGAACTGCGCCTGAGCTATATTTCGAATTTCAATACATAAGCGACACACTTTCCGCGCTGCGCAGAAGTCCCCATGAGACCTGCGAGAATATATATATATATATATATATATATATATATATATGGGTAGCGCATCACCGAACCACGAGCACAAGAGCTCCATGACGCTCTAAAGGGTCAGAGTGGATGTCTTCTGCAAAAGCTTGCCCGAGTGATCGCAGGACGCAGACGAGGACCTCGACGGCGGAAGTTCGCGTCAATTGCTACATCGGCAGCATCGGCAAGTGGCTTGTCTTCACGCGTGCAAAAGCCAGGTCATCGTGGAGGGCGTTCGGCTTAGATGACCAGCTGCCAACACATTGAAGATGAACTCAAACGTGAAACCCGTGATGTTCGAGACAACGATTGAGCTTTTTCTTTGTCGAGTGAAGATGGCATTCCCATGCAGAAATATGCGTGGATAGTGAAGTTGTGGCGAAGTTGCCCGGCCTGGAGCATCCCCGCTGAAACCCCGCGATTGATCTTGTCTCCGAAATGGGTTCATGAACGCCGGCCAGGACCGAGGCGCGCAGTGTGTGTGCGTGTGTGTGTGTGTGTTTGTTGTTCTTCCTTTGTTTCTCCAAATCATGAGATTGAACCAGCCCGAGTAATGCGAGGGCTCTTGCGAGCGGTCCTCTTCGTGGCCAGAAAGCACAATCGCGCGCCTGCCGCGCGGCGCGCCGCCCAGGCGGCGCGGCCCCCCAAGGGCAACCGCAACGTCGACGTCGACGGGGAGCAGATCATTATGATAATGCGTCCAGTTGGTCGCACTTGCCACGCTGCCGCGCTCCGCAGGAAGCGCGGGCCTCGGGCGCCAGAGGACCGGGTGCGCGGCGGGCTTAGGCGCCGCGCGCGTGAATCTGCGACGGGGGTGCAACTCATCTCTTCGCATGGACCCCAAGCGGCAGGCATTTCGCATCTCGCTAGATGCCGCGGCGCCACGAACGCGTTCTACAGTGTGAAACACTACGAGGTGATTCAGGTTCGCCCCAGTTTGCATTCGAATGGTGACATACAGCTGCCCGAGGACCGCGCGGCCCGAGGGATTTTCCGGTTGGAGGGTGAGTCTGGGGCGTTCTGGATGTGACCGCCAGGTGGAGTCTTCCCAGGAGATGTAGGCACAACGCTCATCTTCGCCAGAACGTTCAGCCAGCCTGTCATGAAAGCGGTGGCGGACCTATAAATAAATGCTAGAGAACTGGTAGTTGGCCGTAGGTAGACGTCTTCTGGGACACAGATGAGGACCTCGCCCAGCATATGGCCCCGACGGGCTTCGTGGGCGACCTAGCTAACAAGATCCTAGAGGCCAACGCAGCGGGCAACATCATAGACAAGCTAGAGCAAGGCAACAAGGTGGATAAAAAGCACACACGCACGCAAAATACGCATGCACGAACATCGCAGGAGCCACGCAGTACGTCGGCCAACAGGAAAACGTAGCATACATACGAGGAGAAGGAACGCACGTAGCGAGCCAGCCACCCACAAGAAGCACACCAGCATAGCAGGCTCGACATTACGTCATGTTCGTTATCTAGCGGGTCTTCAAGCGAGCACGTTCACAGCACAACCCGTTCTGATGAAGCGCTTCCGCGCAGTCTTGGCAGCGTATTTTTCCATGGGCACCTGCTGGGCCACCAGGGGCGTCATGTTCTCTGCGAAGCGCTCGATGCTGAAGGGGCCCCCAGTCAACGCCGCGCCCAGCGGACTAGAGGTCATTGTCAAAGGCAGCGGGCCGCTCACCTGCAGCGACCTGTCTGATCTTGAGGCCTTCGTCGCGCGCAAACGCTGCGCAATGCTTGGGGGCGCCGCAGATTGGAGCGCGGATGCAGACCATGTTGTCAATGCCCCTGCCGCAGAGATCCTTCGGAGATCCAGAGTTGCCCCGCTACGCATTTTGTTGAGAATTCGCAGATTGAAACGGCTGCAAGGAATGGTGCAGGAGCGCGACAACAATTTGCAGTTCTTGTCAACGTGCTCCGGTATGTCGCACGTTGGTGGCGCAGTTTTTGATGGGAACGGAGCTATACATGCTGACGCGCGCCCGTGGGCCCGTCAGCTTGAGCAAGACATATTGGCTCTCGAAGCTCTCGAAGACGGAGAAATCACGTGGGAGATGGGGCGGGGTCACTTCGCCGCATCCTGTTCGGGGATACGAGCGACTTCGAAAGGATCGACTGCGACGAGCTCCGAGCGAAGTTCCTTTCCCTGCGAACCGACGCCGCACACCAACCCCAGGAAGAGCCAGGATGGGGAGTTCACATGCGCGGGGCAGCTGGAGGACGGAAGGACAGCTAGTGCACGATGGCCCGCGAAGCATTCGCTCATCAAACGCATCGCCAACACCTTAGGGGGCACTCGCGGAAGCTCGACATCAGCAGAATCATGACGATTACGAACTGCTGCGTTTTATGCCATGGCCTATTTCGGGACAGACACGTTGCCAAACAGCACGCCGCGACTAGTCCTCGACGCTGGTGCTGTCCAGCGAACCGAGGGCGATGCGAGAACAAGTTCGACACGCCGAACGACATGACCTGCCAGATCTGTTCGAAGAGTTTGCGGCATTAGAGCCCTGGCCCAAGCGCGCGGGGCCACATCTTGAACCTCTTCTGGAACCGCGCTTCTATATCCGGGGGGCCAGGGGGCAGTTCGCGCCTGGTGCTCGAGGCCGACTGCCGGCTACAGAGTGCTCTTGGAAGAAGCTTCACATCCAGAACTGGTCCCCCGATTGCACGGGCCCAAGCATGGCAGCTGCGGCGGCCGCCAGTATTTCAAACGCCCCCATGGAGGAGGAGGAGAAAGGCTGGCTCGTGAGAGGGAGAGAGAGAGAGAGAGAGATCGAAGAACGTCGCAGTCGCGGGAGCCAAGAAGAAGAAGCCCAAGGGCAACGTCGAGCAGGTGCGGGACTCCGACGATGACGACGAGAACATGATGGGCCGCGTGCGCGCGCCCATAGTCCAGCTAGAGGACAGACAGAGCGCGCCTGCTGGAACACGAGTCCAGGTCGACCGCGATGCTGGACCGCAAACACCAGATCGTCACGGACTGCAACAAGCCGCACCTGGAGTTCGTGAAGCAACGCAAAGGGGGCCCGAAGGTAGACTTAGGCTCGCCAGCAGCACAAGCGGCCTACTCAATTCTGCTCGTCTTGGTTACCTGGCCCTCCAAGGACACTTCGGACAGGCGTTTGAAGATGGTTTTCGGCAAACGAGGCCAGCCTCAGAAGAGCAGATTTATATTCAAGTTCCTCGGGCAGGCACTGATGCCACACAGCAAAGAGGATCAGGAGGCAATGCTGCGAGCTATCGACGACCCCTGCCACGCCCTCCACGTGGAAACGCCTCTGGAGATCACGGCAGCCGCTCTGCTGATCAAGGGGAGAATCATCCAGATAGAGGCCACGATAGGAGAGATTGTGAGGCACGCGGGAGGGAATATCACAGTGAGCAAGGCCCCGGAAGGCAATCTAGTTAGGCAAATCATGCCGAAGCGCAAGTCGAGCAGTGTGTGATTGTGACCTGGCGGGTGAAGCGCTCAGTGCGTGTAAGCCCAGGGCGATCGTCCGCTTAGCTGGCCGTAGCTCCGATCTCGCAGCGCTGGGCGACTCACCCGTTAATTTCGAGGTTGCTGGCCCCTCTGAACCGCCTCCATTTGGCAACATTTTGTCTTACAGCGCGCTGTGCATCTGAACCGCCTCCATCTGGCAACATTTTGTCTTCCAGTGCGCTGCGCGCAGTTCTGTGATTTGGCTTTCCCACGGCCCAGGAAAGTCCTACGGCCCACAGCGGCCCTGGCCAGTCTCCCGTGCGGCGACGTCCCTCAGTCGGTAATATGCCAGCCTAGCTGGGCCGCACCGTCTTCAGTTTCGAGTTTTGCAAGTCGAGGGGCGATCGCATGTAGACGATATCCCCCAGGTTTCCGAAGATTAAAAGTTGTAGGTCAGGAGATGAACTGAATGGGCGAGAGCGAGCTCCTTCTCCTCCTTCTCCTCCTCATACACCTCCTCATCCTCCTCCTCCTCCTCCTCCTCCTCCTCCTCCTCCTCTTGCTCCTCCTCCTCCTCCTGCTCCTTTTCCTGCTCCTCATCCTGCTGCTCCTCCTCCTCATCGCGTCCGTGGCCTCACCCCCAAATAGCAAACAAAAACAGTCACACACAACAGCAGGGGCGGGACCTGCCAGCCGTCCCTGCGAACGCCAACAGTGGGTGCGAATTCTTGCCGAGTGTCTCCTCGATCATCTTTTCCGCCGTCGCGGACGCCTGCCCCACGGCGGCTGGAAAGTCTACGCATACACCGACGCGCCACCATAAGGGTGTAAGCTGTCCAGCTTCCTTGGGGCAGGCGTCCTAGGCGGCGGAAGAGATTCCTCCTCCTCCTCCTCGTCCTCCTCGTCCTCCTCCTCCTCCTCCTCGTTCTTCTCCTCCTCCTCCTCCTCCTCCTCCTCCTCCTTCCTCCTCGTCCTCCTCGTCCTCCTCCTCCTCCTCCTCCTCCTCCTCCTCCTCCTCCTCCCGGGATGGATGAACGGAGGGGGGGAGGAACGGGGGGCGTGGAGAAGGCGGAGGGCAGGGGCGGACGCGGTCTGCGAGAGCGAATCGGCGGCGAGCCGTAGGGTGGATGCAGAGGCGGCGGGCCTTCCCGCTGGGCTCGGAAAGGCCTCCAGGTGTCCGAGAAGTGTTCCGAGCCTGCTCAGATTCGGGGGTCCCCAAACGGGATGGTGATCACACCGTGTTGTGAGTCGGTGGGGATTTGGGGGTCACCGCACGGTTTTGGGACTTGGGTCGTTCTCCGAGGATATCTCGGACGACAGGGGCTTCCAGGGTCCAAAGACCGTTTGGTGACGGACCGTGTGGTGAGGTCTCTTGGGGTTCCGAGGTCACCGCACGGTCCGTCACCACACGGTGTTGGGACCCCCAACAGATGACGGGGGCGGTTTCTTAGAAGGCCAGCGGGCTTACAGTCGGGGCCTTGAAGAAGGAACCCTTTTCGTTGGGGAGGGGCTCCGCGTTCCTTAAGTGTTTCACAGCTTGCCTCGGGTTTTCCTATGTTCTCGATAGGCAATCGAAGCTGAACTTATGGAAAAAGGGGCCTCGTTCCTTATTTAGGGTTCCTTAGGTCAACGCCCTGACTGTACGAGAAGCCCCGCCGTCGTCAGAGAAGGCTTGCCCCCTCTCAGTTCCCCCCTGTGCGCGCCGCCGAGTGAAGGTGGCGCCGAGGTCGCCGCTTCG
The DNA here is from genome assembly GCA_963575745.1 of Prorocentrum cordatum. NCBI lineage: Eukaryota > Dinophyceae > Prorocentrales > Prorocentraceae > Prorocentrum > Prorocentrum cordatum. The sequence continues at coordinate 1,461,881 of CAUYUJ010000558.1, forward strand.
TGCTATAGCCTGATCTCGCGTGCTCGTTGCCTCGACGTGCGTGAGAGTTCTGGGAGCGCCTTGCCGGATGGGGAGCAATGTATGTAGGCCGGCCGATCGCAATGCCCTTGTCTGAAAGGCGTTGGACAGTGCTGCGGACGTCTTCGACAACATTCCGGGTGGCGTTGTCAAGCGCTTCCCGAGTATTGTGATGGATGGCCAGTCCGAAAAGCCAATCGAATTTATTGAGAGGCGCTAGCACCGCTTTTTGTTGTTTCTCTCTTTCTCTCTCTGTCTAGTTTTCTTGTTTTCTCTCTCTCTCTCTCTCTTTATGTAGATTTGTACATATGTACATACCCTGCAACTTATCCATACCTTTATCTCTATCTCTCTTTCCGCCCCCCCCTCTCCACCTCCCGGCTCTCTCCCTCTCTCGCGCTCTCTCTCTCTCTCTCTCGGTTTCTCCCTCTTTCTGTTTCCCTCCCCCTTTCCTGCATCCCTCCGTCCCTCCCCCTGACCTCTCTCTCTGTCTCTCTCTCTCTCTGTATGTGTGTACGTAAGTGTTTGCAAGTGTACCTATATAATATACAAGACGGCTTCGGCGCTTCGCGCCATGCATCTTGGTCGTTCAAGTTTGGCATGCAGGTCGAAGGAGAGCAAGGTAAACCAGGAAGTTTTACGATAATTCCGTGTTGCCTTTTCTGACGTCGTCGTTGTAATCATTTTATGGAATCGCTTCGCTCATTCCGCCAGCCCGTAGTTTGCCATCGCTGGCGCCTACCAGCGCGTTCGTGGCCCATGCGGCGCTGCTTGGCGGTGGTCTTTTTCTTGGAGGCATGGCGTCAGCAGGTATGGATTTAAAGTAGTTGTTTTGGAGCTTGTCGTGGGGGTTCTGGCCTCTATTGCTCACCGACATGGCTAGGTTGTGGGTCAATGTCCTCAGGGATGTTGTTTGGGGATCTCTTCGGAGCGCCCTCGGGGGCTCCTGGAGGGCAGTTCTGGTGACTCTTGGCAGCGTCTTGGGAAGCTCTTGGGAGCATCTGTGGGGTCTCTCGGAGCTTCCTGGGGGCCTCTTGGCGGCCTCGGGGCCTCTCGGGTGCCTTTTGGGGGGCCCCTTCGAGCCTCCTGGGGGCTTCTTGGGGCCGAGGGCTCGACATGTCCGTTCGGCTCACCCGTCTGGGCTCCCCCTCGGAGGCGTCATCGGGGCCTCTTGGCCCGTTGTTGGAGGCCTCTTGAGCCCTCTTGGGCCCTCCAGGAGGCCCTCCAGGAGGCCTCTTGGGCCGTCTTTGAGCGTCGGGAAGCCGCAAAGGCGAGACTGCGTCAAACACCCAAGTGATTCTTGCCTTTGGGGACCATACTTTTCAATTCTTCCCCATCCTCCTCAGCTCTTTTTGCAGAGGCTCCTCCTTGGAGAGCCCTTTAGGGGCCTCACGAATGTTTTTAATAATTTATTGGGGCCTTCTGGGGGCCTCCTGGGCGCCTTCTGGGGGCCTTCGGGGGCTTCCTCGCGCGGTGCCTCACCCCGCAGGACCCACCAGCAGCCCTCGAAAGTGGCGACAGTTTCGCAGATCGCAGCCCTCCAGGGACGGCGAGGTCCCGCTCAGGTCCGCGCTGTGCCTCACTCCGCAGGACCCAGCAGCAGCCCTCGAAAGTGGCGACAGTTTCGCAAATCGCAGCCCCCATCGTCGGCGAAGAGAGGGCAGGAGGAGGCGGAAGGCGGGAGAAGGGACGCGACCACAGTGCTCTATTCAAAACGAATACCCAAACAAGGAGGGCTTGGAAAAACGAATACCCAACCAAGGAGGGTTGGGAAAACGATGAGGAGGAGGGACCAGGATCAGGAGCAGGAGGGGGCAGGCGGGCAAGCTCCCCCCACCAGAAGTTCCTGCAGGTCTTGCCTTCGGTGTGCCTCCGTCAGACGTGCCTTGAGTATGGATCTGGCGCCGCACATTTCCATGGTTTCGCTGTCTGCGGCTTGCGTTCCCTCCTAGTTTTCCTCGTCGCCCCCCCCCCCCCCCCGCGCCTTCTATCCTGCCGCATCGCAGGTCTGTGCTTGCATTCGGCTGCCTCTGTCTCTTTTCGGCGGCGAGCCAGGGGGGGAAGTGAGAAGGGGCGGGCCTTCTCAGGAGGCTCGGAAGTCCCCCGGCCTCCTGAGAAGTGTTCTAAGCCTTCCCCGAAGACACAGAACACTTTTCAGCAGGCGCGAGGACTGCTGAGAAGCCCCGCCGCCTTTGAGAAGGCCTTCTCCTTCTCATATACCCACCTCGCTCGCCGTCGATCTTTGATTGACGTCAATGAGCATGCGGTGCTCCTCTGGCTCCGCCGACGACTTGCCCGACAGCGTGGCTTCAGTCTGACCCGAGCTTTCACTCGGCTGCTCTTTAGCACGTCGTTATGAGCTGGCCCCGGCCCTGCCTTTCCGACGTGCTTGTTCCCCGATCTCGGTTGGAATTCGAAGTGTGCTCCATCACCCGCCAGCACCCCACATATTCGTCAAGCCAAGCGCAGCACCATATGACTACCCATAATGTGGTCCCAGCACGCATTCGGGTACGAAGATGACGATATCAAAGTCAGGATTGTGCCAGGTTGATCGGCCTTCATGGCGTACAGGCAAACACAGTAATGAGGATGCTGTGCTTCATCAAGGCTGGCTCGCGCTATTGTCCGTTAGACCATGGCGTGGCTTACCGTCGCCGCAGTTGTTGCAACATGACCGCCCAAGATTCCTGCGACCTTCCGTTGCATCCGTATTCCGGTGTTGAAGTGTACTGTGTGAGGGCATCGTGTTGACTCGACGCGATTGCCTTTGACTCTCGATCGTGATCCCCAGTTCCGGGCATCCAGTCCTGGCTGGCGCACAGGCAGCTTGGTAAGCCGTGCCCCTGCGTGGTTTAGGGGCCTCGGTTCCCCCTTCGGCCGTGGTCCCGCCGGCGTGGCTGTCTGTCCCTGCCCCCTTCGCTTTCGTTCGCTGTTCGGGCACCCTCGTTCGGTCCCCACCTCGTCGCCGTGAGTGAGTGCACGGGAGTCGGCGCTGGATTCTGACCCACGTCCAAAACAAACAGAAGGCTCTGACAGGCTCCGTGATTTACGGCCCCCTTCTCCTGGTCGGATTGCGCTTCCCTTGCTGGTCTGCCTCGAGGTTCAGTGGCGCTTCCACTGGGGCGCCTCCCTCTGGTCTCGCGCCCTCCGCCTCTCCCCCCCGTCGTGGCCATTCTCCTCGTGCTCTTCGCGCTCCTCCTCCCCCTCCTCCACCTCGTCGTTTCCCTCCTCATCCTGCTTCTCCCACTGGCACGAGCCGGTTCTCTCCTCGGCCTCCTGCTTCCCCTCTCGCTACTTGTGCGAGAGGGGTTGCCATTTCTCCTCCTGGTCCCCGTCCTCCTCCTCCCGCCGCCTTCTTCCCCTCCTCCTTCTACCTCTCTGATCCTGCCCCCTTGGCCTCATGTTCGGCGGCGAGCGAGGGGGAGAAGTGAGAAGGGGCGGGCCTTCGCAGAAGGCTCGGAAGTTCCCCAGCCTCCTGAGAAGTTTTCTAAGCCTTCCCCGAAGACGCAGGAAACTTCTCAGGAGGCGCGAGGACTGCTGAGAAGTCCCGCCGCCTTTTGAGAAGGCCTTATACTTCTCACTTTCCCCCCCGCTCACCGCCGACGTATGTGCTGTCTTAACATTGATACGTCTTCCTTCCGTCGGTGATGCCAATGTGTGAGGCAGTGGGCCAAAGCTCGCTGCGGTGGCCTCAGCTACCTGGCGATCGGAGACGGCAGCAGGCATCACGCCCAATGGGATTAAAGGGAGCGCCGTGCTGTTCGCAAGTCTATGTGTGTTGGACGAGTGAATCAGTTTGGCACAAGATGGGGAGATACGAGGCCACGCATGCGAACATTACGTAGAGCGCCACTCGTTATGTTCAGGTATTACAGCGTGGACCCCAAATCAGGAGTTTTTGCACCCTGGGTGCGTGAGCTATGTGGTGTGAGAAGTGTGGTGCAAGCAATGCGGTGCAACCTATGTGTGGATTGACTACCCTGCACCGCGCTTGACCACTCCACTGCTCGCGCAAACATCCCACCCACCCACCCGCAACTTGGTTCGCAAAATCTCTTAAGACCGTGACGGTGGGTACCAAATGGCATTTGCCAACGACAGCGACGCCGACGACGACATCGACAACGACGACGACGACGCCGCCGACAACGACTACGACGACACCGATGACGTCTCCAACGACTTCGACGACGCCGACAACGACGACGACGACGACGACGACACCGACGACGACGACGACGCCGACGCCGACGACGACGACGATGACAACGACGACGACGATGACGACGCCGACGACGACGACAACGACGACGCCGACGACGACGACGACGACGACGTCAACAACGCCGACGACGACGACGACGACGACGACGACGGCGGCGACGACCACGTCGCCGACAACCACGACGAAGACGACGACGACGCCGACGCCGATGACGACGACGAAGACGACGACGACGTCGCCAACGAAGACGACGACGAGGGAGGAGGGAGGACGACGACGGCGACAACGGCGACAACGACGACAACGACGAGGGAGGAGGGAGGACGGCGACGACGCGAACGACGAAGAAGGATGAAGGACGGCGACGCCGACGACGGCAACGACGAGGGAGGAGGGAAGACGACGACGACGACAACGACGACGACGACGACGGCGACGAAATAGGAGGGACGACGACGAGACGCCGACGACGGACGACGACGACGACGAGGGAGGAGGAGGAAGGACGACCACGGCGACAACGACGACGGAAACGACCACGACGCCAAAGAGGACGACGACGACGAACACGAGGAAAGACAGAGGACGACGTAGGCGACGACGACGACGACGCGGGAGGAGGGAGGACGGCGACGACGACGACGACGCAAGAGCGCGCGCGCACGCTTTTGTTGAAAATCCGTGTTGCGAAACCTTGTGTTTTTAATGTTTTTTGGACGCGCGATTTCGAAATCCTTCCGAAACCGATGGGTTTTGAGGGATTTCGGCGTACGCGCGCGACCACGCGCGCGTCTGCACTTCGTCACATTTTTTGCAGAGGGTTCTCGCGACGGCACACGCGCAAGGGCGTTCGACAGATTTCGACATGCGCGCGCGAAGCCCGTTTGGTAGCATTTTGTGAAAATCTTGAAAAACCTATGGTTTTCTTAAGATTTCGCAAGAGCTCGCGCGGAAGCTTTTTTAGCAAATCAGTGTTGCGAAACCATGTGTTGTTGTATGTTCTTTGGAAACTCGATTGCGAAATCCTTCCGGCACCGAAGGTTTTTCAAGGATTTCGGCATGCGCGCGCGACGACGCGCGCGTGTGCACTTCGTCTCATTTGTTGCAAGGGATTCGTGAACAAGTGTTATGTTAGAACCAAAAATGTCACCGCATAGTGTTTTTACAAGGGACCCTCAGGGGGGGGGGAAACCGGCCTGCCTGGGATGGTATGATTTCATATTTAGGATGGACGAGTGTGCAGATATATATAATTATATATATATATATATGTATATGTGTGTGAAAGTATTTTATCCCAGGGGGAAGCGTTAAGTCCGGGGGCGGGGGGTAGAGTCCCTTCTCTTTTTAGAAAAGAGAATCAAGCCATGCAGTGTAAGCAAGGGGTGCAGGCCATGCGGTACGAGCTGTGTGTCGTGCCAGCTTCGTGGTGTCAGCTGTGGGAAGGGTGGGGAAAGGCCAAGTGGTGCAGGCGATGCGATGCAGGCTAACCCAGTTAAGTCTTTAGAAATCCCCTGGCCAGTAGATGGACAATAAATATCTTTCGGGCGAATTTATCGACAGCTCGGAAAAACGACCCCACCCGACAATAGCGGAAAATAATTATAGTTCGGGCGGTCCGACGACTAAGACGAAGACGAAGACGATAACGAGCTGTGTGTCGTGCCAGCTTCGCGGTGCCAGCTGTGGGAAGGGTGGGACAGGCTGAGTGGTGCAGGCGATGCGATGCAGGCTACAGTTGGGGCCCTGAAGAAGGAACCCTTTTCGTTGGGGAGGGGCTCCATGTTGATTAAGTGCTTCGCAGCTTGCCTTGGATTTTCCCTGGGTCTTCGACAGGAGATCGAAGTTCGACTTGTGGAAAAGAGGGGCCTCGTTCCTTACTTTGGGTTCCTTAGGTCAACGCCCCGACTGTATGTGGCGAATTTGTTGACAACTCGGAAAAACGACCCCACCCGACAATAGCGGAAAATAATTGTAGTTCGGGCGGTCCGGCGACGAAGACGAAGACGAAGACGATAGCGAGTAACCAGGCGATGTGGTGCGAGCAGGAAGGGCGCAAGCGATCTGCTGCAGTCCACGTGGCTTCAAAGCAGCACGAGGCGCCCACGGCCGCCCACAGAATGGCAACCCTCGGCGGGCGCCCAGCCGGCGCACGGGGGCGCCCACGGGGTGCCCACGACCGGCCGCCGGCCGTCCACTGGGCGAGGCCTCGGCAGGCCCGCGTGCGCCTACGCCGCACTCCTCCTCGTCCTCCTCCTCCTCCTCCTTCTCCTCGTCCTCCTCCTCCTCCTCCTCCTCCCCCTCCTCCTCCTCGTCCTCCTCCTCCTCCTCCTCCTCCTCCTCCGCCTCCGCCTCCGCCTCCGCCTCCGCCTCCGCCTCCGCCTCCTCCTTCTTTTCCTTTCCCAAGCCGTGCGGTGGAATCGGCGTGGTGCAGGCCGGGCGTGGTGCGAGCTGGGTGAGGCGCAAGCTATGTGGCGGGGCTAGACCCAAACGTTGTTTTTGCGCTTTCGGTGGGCCGTTTTCGTTTCGACTTCGTGTTTCGGTGAAGCGGATGGAGGACAAAACGAAGGAAAGCAAGCAAGCAAGCAAGCAAGAGACTGCGTGCACAAAAACGGCACAAGCAAGGAAACAAGCAAGCAAGCACGAAGGCAAACGAAAACAAAACGAAAACGAAAAACACCATTGGGGTTCAGCCCTGCTGTGTGGTGCGACCTACGTGGTGGAGGGCGGCGTGGCCCAAGCTGTGCGGAGTACGGCCTGAGGTGTGAACAGAGCGGTGTAAGCCATGCGGTGCAAGCAGCGCAGTGCAAGCAGCGCGGGGCGCCCAGGAGGCGCCCCCGGCCGCACGCCGGGCGGAGCCTCGCCACGCCCAGCCAGCGCACGGGGCGCCCACCAGGCGAAGCAGGCGCAGGCCCAGACAGCGCACGAGGCGCCCACGAGGCGCTCGCAGCCGCCCACAGTGCGGCACCGTGTCTGGGGGCTGCCTTGTGGCCCTCTTGGGCCGTCTTTGGCCCACAGGGTGACCCTGGGTCGTGGGACGTCCTGGGTCTTGGGAAGGTCTCGGCACACGATTGGGTCATCTTGGGAGGAAGCTCCCTGGCTCCAGTGAGGCTCCCTTTTGCCGACAGGGAGACGGAAGTCAAAAGCGCAATGGCATGTCGAGCGCTTCGATCCTGCTGCCTGGGGCGTCCCTCCTGGGCCTCTCGTGCTGTCCTCGAGCCCTCCCGGAGGCCTCGTGGACTGCCCTGGCGGCCGCCCGTGGCTTCCTGTGAGATCGTCTGGGCCTGTCGTACGCCGCAGGGGGGCCCATGACCCCCATATCCACGGGGCCCTCCAAAACGCCGCGTCCATGACAGGTGCTTCTCGCGCTCCCTCTCTACCCTCCACCGGGGCCCTACCGGAACCGCCTTGGGCCCGTCTTGGCCCGTTTGGGGGCTGTCTTGGGGCTGGTTGGCCGTCTCGGGGCCGTCCTGGGGCTCACTTGCGCTCTGACGACGACTACAATGTAATAAGAGTGCGGGACATGTTTGCGGGCGTAGCCCGAATGTGCTTCTCGCGAGGTAAACCGGATTGACTGGACTCCAGTTTGGTGCAGGTTCGGGCACGGGACACTTGAGTTTGCTAGGCGCCACCTAGTAGTTGAGTCTTCGCGTTTCTTTTTCAGCATGTGCATCATGAGCCGTGTATTCCTCTCGGTCCTCGCATTTGCATGTGCGTTCGCATTGATCGGTTGTGGTGTTGGTGGCGGGACGCCTCCGATGTCTGAGAACCGAATTACAATCGGTACGCTTGGGGTAAATGTTCATCATGTCGCAAAGCGGGTGGCTGTGCGGGCAATGGAGCATTTGGGTCACATTGTTACTGTTGTCGATCAGCAGCCGCACCGTTTAGAGTACCCACAATTTACTGGTCCCAATGGCCTATTGACATTTTTACGGGCAGCGATTTACCATGGAACCATGCTCCATGGCTTTGGAGCCACACTGACAGATTCCAGGTGATTGGGACTGTGAATGGAGCAACTGATATATTTCATTGGGCACGCCATCTTATGTTGGAGCTAGTTCGTTGAGTGAGTTTGTCGAACAAAAGGACACGCTCTCAACTTCTATCCTCTCACCTAGTCTCGACTCATGCCCGCAATGTGTGTTCATGAGTCAAAAGGTTGATCAGATGATCAGCACTCCCTCCAACAACTTCACGGTCGCTCACTCCTGATGATTTCATTCGCGTCGTTAAGAAGCGTTGTGATGATAATCATATGCCCTTTGTGGTTTTTTGGTATGTGCCTTCCGGGACTATTGGGGAGCTTCACTGCATGGTAGCCAGCCTGGTATCCGGCGTCAAACAGAAAGCCAGACTGACTGGACTGACTGGACCCGTTGGGCGGCTGTTCTATTTTCGGCCTCCGCATACGAACACAGCGAGGCTGTTTTATCTTCGGCGGCCGAGCGCGCAAGAGCAGGCATTTTGGTCTCGGCCGAGCGCGCAACCTTTGGCGCAACCAATGCGCAGTCCGCTCTCAGCCAGCCGAGCGCGCAGCCTATGGTCTGCGCGAACGAAATTGGTACGGAAAGACTGGGCACAATGCCCAACAGCAGTTCCTGCTCATTTTGAACAGGACTCGCTGTCGGTGTCGCCGCGGCCTGTCTCCCTTTGAGACAGAATGCCGCCTGCCCAACAGCGGCCGCTGTTGGTTTGGGGCAACATTTGTTGTTGGACAGTGTACCCATCTTTTCCGTACCCACCTCGGGCGTCCAAATATGGTGCAACCAATGGCACTAGCCTGGGGGAAGGTTGTGAGGCACCACGAAGCTCCCCAAGACCGTGCCACTCAAGGGCTTGGGAAGGTGGAGGAAACACACAGTACTAGGAAGCCTGCTCCTGAGGAGGACACGCTTCTCTTTACAGCTGTTGAGCACAAGCTTCGCTCTAAGCCTAAGGGCTGCCTGGGTCCCGGAACCTTCGCAGCGCGATGGTGGGGAAGCCAGGACACACGACTCAGGACACGTGCAGGGCGTGGTCGAAGTGACAGGGACAGGGCGAAGCATGGAGCGTTCGTGAGCTCGAGAATTTTACATAGGAAGCAACAGCATCTTCAGTGGTCCATGTGACAGTAAGGAATGTGTGGGGACGCAGGGGGAGCATTATTGCATGGGCGGTGTCCCGCAAGTCCCTTGTCGAGCACACCGAACAACTCAGGCGGTGGAGGCCAGAGCCAAAGTCTCCCCAGCCCCCGCCACCAGCCCCTCGATGCGTGGAAGTGAAGGCATCGTTGAACGCGGGGTCGAAATCATGAGGTGCTCCTGCTCCTCCTCCTCCTCCTCCTCCTCCTCCTCCTCTTTCCTCCTCCTCCTTCTCCTCTTTCCTCCTCCTCCTCCCACCAGGGCCTAGCCTGCTCTGCAACCGCCCAGGCCAGCTCCCGATGGTCTCGCCGTGCCCGACCCGGCCCTGCCTTGGCGCCTCCTCGCCCTCCTCCCTCTTCTTCCCCTCTCCATCCCCTCCTCCCTCCCTCACGCCCTCCCTCCCTCCCTCCCCCTCTCCCCCCCTCCCCCCCTTCCCCCCCTCCCCCTTCCTTCCCCCCTCCGTCCCCCTTCTGCCTCCACAAGTACTGACTCTGAATACTACTCTCCAATCTCCTCCGACTCTGTGCCGACGATGTGTTGCCCTCTCCGCGTAGGGTGTTTTTTTACATGCAGGAGGTCTTTCCGAAGGCATGCTCAACTCACGACGTTCCCGGTGTTTCAAGACGGTGCTCTCGCTGCACCATGGGCCTCATTTTAGATCAGCGCTTCGCTTCCGTCGTTCAGAACGGGGCTCCGGCCCATTGCGGGCCCCTTTTTCGGGATCCGAGTCCTCCGCCTTCCTCTGGTCCTCCTGCTCCTCCCGCCCCTTCCGCTCCAGCTCCTGCTGCTCCTGTTCGTCCTCCTCTTCCTCCTCCTCCTCCTCATCTTCCTCCTTCCTTGTCCGCCCTCTTTTCCTCATGCTCATCCTACTGCTCATCCGCCACCTCCTGCTCCAATGTACGCAGCCCCCTTTTGGTCTTCCCGATCGAGCATAACACGATGCGGTCCTTCTTGGAGCTCCAGGTTCGCCATGGCACGCGTCGGCGGGCAGAGGAACAAACAGCGCAACGGGGAGGGATGAGTGGGAGGGGCAGGATGTCAGATCTGGCGCGAGCGCCCTCCTCGCCCCGCTTTCCCCCCTCCCCCCCCTGTCCAGGCCGACTGCCGAGTTTCCCTGTTGCCGCGCTGTCGTGTCATGGCGCTTCGCGCGTCCCGCCGCCCTCTCCTTTCTGTGCGCTTTGTGCCGCCTGCGACTCAGTGTGTGGCCTCCCTCTGCTGGGGAGGGTGGCGCCCTGAACTCGAGCCGGGGTTGATTAGTAGGTGGGCCCTGCCAAATCCAGGGTACGCTTGCGTCCTGCGTTTCGGGACCCATGCGTTTTGCATTCCTATGGCAATGTGGCCCTCGGAAGGGTCCTGTGACCTCTCGCGTGTCCTCTCCAATCAACCCCGACTGTAGAGCAGCCCCCTGGGCTCTCGGGAGGAGGGTCTTTCCTCCAGACGGCGCGCAGACCGCCGCAAAACAGACCCCCTTGTGCTCTCCCTGGCCTGCAGGACTTGTTCGATGCCTCGCGTGCATGTCTCAGCACACACACACACACACACGCACACGCACACTACAGCATCTCGAGGCTGGCCTCACCCACCTGGTCTCACGAGGCCCGGGCCCTTGTCCGCACTGGCGGTTCGCTCCTTCGGGCGTTCGTCCCTTGCCCCCGCTGCCGCTCCCCCCGCGACACGCACTGCAGCATCTCGAGGCTGAGGCCTCACCCGCCTGGCCTCACGAGGCCTAGGCCCTTGTCCGCACCTGGCGGCTCGCTCCCTCCGGGCGCTCGCCCCCTTGCCCCCCCGCTGCCGCCTCCCCCCGCGGCCCCCAGGGCCCTGCGCAACGACTTCTACCCCGGGGCCCGCGAGCTGAGCGAGGCGGCGTCCCTGGCGCTCCGCCCGCTGCCGGCCCTCCCGGGTCCTCGCGTCGTCGTCGTCGTCGTCGTCGTCGTCGTCGTCGTCGTCGTCGTCGTCGTTCTCGTCGTCTTCGTCGACGTCGTCGTCGACGTCGTCGTCTTCCTCGCTTCCCCTCACCATCTCGCCTCCGCCCTCCCGGAAGTGCAAGTGCCCCCCTCCCAGGAGAAGCACGCCGCTGGAGACTGCGTCAGGCCGCAGAAGGCGCCTGGTCCGCCCACGCGGAAGCAGCCACCGGCATGGAATGCCTCCCGAGTCCTGCTCCGTCAACGGCGGCGCCGTGACGCCGCTGCTGCATTTCTCGAGAACCTGGGTATCCCTTGCGGGCACGCCTCAGGCGCGGTGCCGTGCCACGGTGGATTCACGGGCGCGGCCTGGGAACCCAGGGCGGGTTCGCGGGCATGCTTCTCTGATTCGCGGGCACGGCTTGCCGCATCCCTTGCGCCGCCATCGGGTCGGCCACCGGCCGCGCCTCAGCGGCGTGTTCGCCCCCATGCTCCTCCTCCTCCTCCTCCTCCTCCTTGCCTCCCTCCTCCTTCTTCGCTCTCCTCCCTCCACCCCAATTGGCTGGCGGCCGCGCGACCGCTAAGCGTAGCCACGTGCACTGCTCTTCCTGTCCCATCCTGGCACCCCTCCCCCATTCTCTGTAGTTGTCTAGCGGCCGTCGGCCCATGCCGCCACCGTGCCAGGGTTATACGCTAGAGTCCTTGTGCATGTTTCTTGGGGTATCCAGCTGCCTGCAGCAGACCCTGCCATCGTGCCTGTGCAACAGCGCAGCAGGAAGGAGACTGAGTGTAGGAACAGCGCAATTCCGACGACTGGTCTGAACTGGATAGGCGTGACCTCGACCTCGTGTTCGTCCTAGCGGTATGAAGGAAGAAGAGGAAGCTGCGAACAAATATACGCGCAAGGCCACAGGAAAACGCAAGCACGCCTGGGAGCCCCTAGAACTCGGGAGCATGGGCTCCCATTGGGCCTGAGGACGCTCCACTCAGTGCTTCGCGGTACTGTGGCGAATTTTGGCTGATGCATCCACCGTCGCAGCTTTTCCTCCCCTCCTGTTTCCCTTTTCCCCTCCTCTAGCGGACTTGTGGACCAGAAGCAGCAGGAGGGAAACAACACTGCGACGGAACTGGTACCACTGCAGACAGCGAATCTGACACCAGTCACACCCATGCGAGCACGGGTAGCACAAGCACAGCATCACCCTGGATAAATTGGATACAGCGCGCGATAAGACATGTTGAAGGCTACTGTCATTAAATGGGGTATGAAGATTGGTGCACACGGCAACGGCGATTACAATGGAGACTGTTTGTGTCCATTATCAACGACGAAGTGGGCAAATGGAACCGAAAGGCGATACTATGGAATCCAACCGCGACCCATATGCGTGCAAAGAGGTTGCCACGCCGACCCAACAAAAGGTGGATCGACGACATTGCAAAATTCATTCACAAGGCTTCTGGAGAGGATTGGCAAACCATTGCGCCGGATATTATTTTATGGTTTCACATGGAGGAACATTGTGTGCAGGGACAACAGCATATCCAAGCTGAGTGAGCCTGCCCGCCGGCCCGTCCTCCTTTTCCTCCTCCTCCTCCCTTTCCCCTGCTTGCGCGTTGTCTTACATACTTGTCGGCGCCGAGGCGCCACCGCCCCGCCCCTTGCAGGGCCGCCCCTCGTGACGTGGGGGCGCAGTGTCAGCGCCAGTGTCGCGCGGACTTGTAGGCCGCCGTGCTGCTTGCACCCCGTGCAGAGCAGCAGGTCGACCTTGCCAAATCAAGGGTGCCTTGGTGTCCTGCCCGTCGCGCTGTCTGGGGCAGGGGTTGCCTTCTGTGCAAACGGCCCCGACCACCGACTGTGTGATGCAGTCGGGGCGTGCGGCCGGCCTGCGTTTTTTTTTTGTATATTATTATTATTGTTATTATTATTATTATTATTATTATTAAAAAGGTGCGGTGTCTCAAAAGATCTGTGGGCCAGCCGCAATTCACGGTGGAGTTTCCTACCAGGAGCTTGTCAACCAGCACATAAGGGCGTTCGCGCTCCTCCACGATCTTCCTCTTTTCGTCTTTCTGTTTGTCCTGTTCCTCCTCCTCCCGTCCGTAGCAATGTTGGCTCCAGATTTTCAGATCCCCTGCGGGCTCGCATGGATACCGCTAGTCCGCGGCCAAACCCAAGTGTTTCAGCGAGCTCCTGCTGAAGCAACACTTCCCTTCGTTGTCTCACCCAGCGCAGCAATGACAGGTGGGGTGGCCGAGGAAACAAACTCATCATTGGATTTGCTGTCAGCGGTGCAACAACTGGGCCTACGGGCCTACGACTGGAAACTAAAGCGCGACAGTGGGTACTGCAAGAAGTGCGACGCCCATGTTGTACTCTACAGCGATACCTACGGCATCCACGACTCGGGCGAATCTCTACCATGGAGGAGGCACCCCACAGCCACTTACGCGGAGGTTGTCTGCAGCTAGCTTGACACGGCGCTCAAGAAGCTGGGCAGCAACTCTACCCTCGCGCATCAGCTCTCCGCAGTCGAAGGCACCATCGCCCGTCAGAGCACGCCGACGCCGCAGGGCATGCCCCTTTCATGTCCTATCAGCGCGACGACGTTATCGCTGACTTGTGGGGCGTCCCCCCCTCGCGCAACGACGGGGCCCGGAAGTGCGGTGGCTGCAGTCACCTCCTCGGCTGCGCGCTGCCCTTCCAGGGCTTCTCTAAGGTGATGCCGCCCCAGGGTGGCCACGAGGCTGCTCTAGGGCGGTTTCTCCTGAACCCCATAGTACATTTCTCGGCCTTCGGCCGAGTGCGTCTAGGCCTTTAGGCAGCCTGTCGCCATTGACCACCACCGCAAGACATCTCGACAGAGAAGGTCCTCAAGCAGGCCATCGAAAATGTCAGCGGGGCTACGAATAAGCCCACCGGCATCATTAAGAAAACCCTTGAGGCGCAGAGAACCGCCCAGAAGCTCCAAGAGGACATGGACAACGCGGCGTTGGAGGTCCATGAGGCGCAGTCGGAGCACACCTTGGCTTTGGCTGACTACTCATTGGAGGACAGCGCCCACAACCAGGAGAAGGATGGGGAGGGCTTCGCGTTCGACGAGGCTTTCTTCGAGGACGTCGAGGATCTGCAGGATAAGCAAAAGTACCAGTTTGCCACGTTCAGAGCCGATGCGCAGGCCTTGCAGGAGCACGCGAGGCAGGCCCGCAACAAGGAGATGGATATCCAGGCGGGCCATGCGAAGAAACACTGGGAGGTGTGCAGTGAGGAGTCAGCTCAACCGCAAACCCAGGCCCACGAACCTCAAGTACCACCGGCGTCAAAGCCCGACGCCGTAGCTGAACGGGGCCCGCAGGAGCAGGCGCTCATGAAGGAGTCCGTGCGCCAGATCAAATGCGACGCCACCAACCACGCGAAGGGCAACGGCAAAGGCGAACCACAGAAGGAGGGGCTTAAGCCTGATTCGGTTGCTAGCAGCGCTGGGGATCCTACTGAACCTCAGCTTTAGCAGTGCGCTGGGCCCCCCAGACTACAGCAAGAAGGACATCGGCTCCACGAAGATATTCTACAGCAGTATAGCACATGCGGCGACGAACCCCACGCATTTATCAACGAGAACCACACCCTCGCGGACGTCTTCGCCTGCGGAGAGACCCGCGCCTCGAAGCCGGGAGAGGGCAAGTTCAAGCAGCAGCTGGCCAAGGATGGCTGGAAGGCGGCTGCAGCAGCAGCATCCACAAGACATTCGCAAGAAGGCACCAGCTGGGGCGAGGCCGTTATTGCAGAGGCCCACCAAGCGACCACCACCTACGACAAAGACGATAATGGCGACGGGTGCAAAGGGGCCTGTTCAGAGGCCTCTCGGCGATGAACCTCCACCACAGGTAGGAAAACCGCATCGTCGTGTCTACCTCCTGCCCAAAGAAGGAATGATGGGCTCGGGCTTCGACGAGTTGAAAGCGTTCGCAGTCGATTGGAATATGCCTCCTGGCGCGTTTGATGCTTCAGGCCTCTTTCAGAGGCTAGGCGGCAGGTTGACCGAGCCAAGCGTAGACGTCACGTGGCAGTGGCAAATAATGGCAGTCTGATCGATTGCTCGTGGGTGCGACATGACCCCGCTGAGTTTGAGCTCGTTGGGGGGACACGTGTTCCTTGGCGAACGCATCTGGGCCCCATTATGATGATTTGAAGTGGCTCGAGGCCCTGGCAGCGCAGGGGGCAGGGCGCCCCTCGCCCCCTTTCCCCGGGTCGATTTCCCCAAGAAGCAGCCATGCCCCGAATCTAAATGTAGCAAGCGGAAAGCAGCCGCAAAGAAAAGACGCCGGCAAACTCGACCTGGGCATCTTCAGGGGGAGTTCGACATCGCAGAGGAGGGGGATAAACAATCGCACTCGCCCGCGACGCAGCACCAGATGGAAGGCGGCCGCTGGGGCATCGCGAGGCAGAGGGCCATGCCGCCGCAGTTTTGCAGCGAACTGCAATCACCAGGGCCTCGGTTTCTCGTGAGCGGTCTCAAGCTGTCCCTCTGAGAGGAGGCGATCGCGGGGGAGCGCGCGGCCTGGGCCACCGCCCTGGAGGATGCGGTCGTTGCCGACGACAACATCAGTGAAGAGAGGTCACGTTCTACCGCGGGGGCGGCAGCGGCTTCGGGATGAGGTGGCAGAGAGCGACGGCGACGCCGAGGCGCGCGCTCATGACCTACCAGCCAGCGAAGCATATGTCCGTCGTCGCCTGCCCCTTCCACTCGGCACGCGGCGCTCCGCGCCAAGCAGACGGACCTCAAGCAGCAGAAACATATAGAGAATAACAACCTCGGAACGGAGTGCCACATTCCCAGGGGGCTGGGGCCTCATAACACATGGCAGAAAGACGGACCGCGGCGAGGCGGTTGATTTCATGCTGCAGCTATTGAAGGTGAGCGGCTGCGCGCTCCAGGAGCTGCGGGATACGCAGGAGGGGATCGGGCGCTACTTGGCCATCGCGGTGGCGAGTGGCTTCGTTATTCAGAGGCAGCAGCTCAGACGTGGGTCAGCAGACCTGGCCTGTTGCGCAAACGTGTCAAGGATGGAGTGGGCCCCGTTCTCGAGCAGTCTTAGAATGGCGCGTCGTCGGCGGATCCAAAGGTCTTCGCGCGCACCGAGACGGCTAGGTGGGCTTCGACCTGGGCGGGCCCGCGGGACGACGGGGGGACATCATCGAGGCAATGGGCCGGCATCACCTTCGAGCTCGAGAAGAGGACCTCGAGCCCATCGCCATCGAGGAGCTTGAAGGCGCCGCGGCAGTCGCCGGCCCCAACAAAGCCAGCGGGGTCGACGGCCGCAAGTTGCACGACATCAGGCGCCTCCCTCTGGAGGCCCCCCCAGGAGCTTCTCATGGCCATCAACTGCGTGGAGCAGGCGGGGGCATGGCCGAGGCAGCGGCGCGCGGCGCAGGAGGCCATCGTTCCTGAGCCAGCCGGGGGGCGAGCGCGTTCTCGTCGCGCTGCCGCTCCGCATCAAGTTGCGGCCCAGGGCTGGAGCCCCCCTCTCGCGCGACTTGGAGCGAGGCCCTCGGCGCGCGCTGGGGCACCGTGAGTGGGTTGGTGACGGCTTGCCAATGTGAACGCGGGCGCGCCCTCGGCACCGCGAACCTCGCGCTCCTTGGGCTGCGGTCGCGGGCGCGGGCGCGGTTACTTTCGTCGGGCCTCGGGGACTCAAGCAGCAGGCGGCGCTCGGGGGGGCGACCCGGCCGACGCCGACGCGCATCATCGCTGCAGGCCCCTCCCGAGGCGCGGCTTTGGCGAAGGCCCCCCTTCGCTTTTTTTCTTCGGCGAGCCCGCGCCCTGGGCCCAGGGGCGGGCCGTGGGCTCTCGTGGAAGACAGTCATCAGATGCGAGGCCACGGCAGGACATGTTCACGGTGACATGGGAGGTCTGGCCCAGCAGACGGCTCGAGACATCCGCGGGCGGCGCCTCCTGGCCCCAGACAGGGCGGCCCCCGCCGGCACCCCTTTAGACACGGTCAGAGCTATTGCGAGGGCCGCCCAACGACGCGGATTGCAGCGCGCGATGGCAGGGACTTGGACTTGGGCATCGACGCGGTCGCAGGACGCAGTGAATGTCAACGTTTCGCGGAAGCGACCCAAGACAGCCGAGGCACGTTTCGCCTGGATGCAATGGCTGGGGCGCTCAGCAGCACCGTCGAAAGTGTCCGAAGAATTGTGTGCCTCGGGATTTCTCCCGCAAGCTACGCGTGGAAACCGAGCACGCGGCGCTGCTCTCCCGTCATCTCCAGCTTCCACGACGACGAGCTGAACAGATAGCGGCAAGCAGCCAGGGGGCAGATGTCTCGCGACGGCACCAGCAGCAGAGATGTGGTACAGGGAGCCAGGTATGGAGATGCGCAAGAGAGTGATGATGGAATGGCCTTTGTTGAGGCAGTTGAACCCTCGGGGCCATCGGCGCGTCGAGCTGTCCTGGGCCAAGATCAGGGCTAACCTCAGCAAGACAGGCAAGCGTAGGCGGGCATCTGTCAAAGGCCCCATCTCAACCATTCAGGCGACACTTGTTGACGTCGGTTACATCTCCACGAAGGCGACGGAATGGGAGTAACAATTCTTTACGCTTCGCGTATACCCACCAGCCCATCTCAAAACAGCAACTCTTGCGAAGCATGCCGACAGTCGTGTTTTTCAAGCGTGTTTCCGCCTGCCCCCGCATATCTCCCCTGTTCCTCCTTCCTCCCGCCTCGTTGTACATCCTCCTTGTGGTGGGAGCGGGAGAAGGACGAGGCGGAGGAGGAGGGAGAGAAAGCGCTCCTCGTGGTTTGAGTCGTTTGGGGTTTCTTGTCCTGGTGTGAGTCGTTCGGGCCCTTCTTCCTGGTGTGAATCGTTCGGGCTCTTCGTGATGTGAGTCGTTCGGGCTCTTCGTCCTGGTGTGAGTCGTTCGGGCTTCTCGTGGTGTGAGTTGTTCGGGCCCCTCGTCGTCGTGTGAGTCGTTCGGGCCCCTCCTCCTGGTGTGACTCGTTCGGGCTCCTCGTGGTGTGAGTCGTTCGGGGCCCTCGTCGTGGTGTGAGTCGTTTTGGGAGCCTCTTGGAGGCCTTTTGGGGCGTCTTCGGGGCCTCTTGGCGGCCCCAGGGGCTTTTATGAGCGTCTTGGGTGCCTTGGGGGAGCCTCTTCGGGCCTCTTGGGAGCCTCTTGGAGGCCGTTTGGGGCGTCTTGGGTGCCCCTTGGCGGCTCCAGGGGCTTCCAGGAGCGCCTTGGGTGCCTCGGGGGGGCCTCTTGGGGCCTCTTGGGCGCCTCTTGGGGGCATCTTGGGGGCCTCTTGGAGGCCTCTTGGGGCCTCTTGGGACTCTTTGGGAGGGGTCTGGGAGGAATCTTGGGCCATCTGTCGGGCGATCGATCACAGATGGGGCGAGCACTTTTCTCCCCCCCCCGTCGGGGCCAGAATTCTCGTGAGGGGTGTCGAATAGTAGTAGTCGTAGTAGTAGTAGTACTGGTAGGTAGTAGTAGTGGCCGTACCACCATGCGTAGAAGTAGTAATTGTAGAGGTAGAAGTGGTAGTAGTGTGAGTCGTTCGGGGCCCGCGTCGTGGTGTGAGTCGTTCGGGCTCCTCGTGGTGTGAGTCGTTCGGGCGCCTCGTCCTGGTGTGAGTCGTTCGGGCCCCTCCTTGTGGTGTGAGTCGTTCGGGCTCTTCGTGGTGTGAGTCGTTCGGGCCCCTCGTCCTGGTGTGAGTCGTTCGGGCTCCTCGTGGGGCCTCTTGGGGGCCTCTTGGAGCCTCTTGGGGCCTCTTGGGGGCCTCTTGGGGGCCTCTTGGGGGCCTCTTGGGGGCCTCTTGGGGCCTCTTGGGGCCTCTTGGGGGCCTCTTGGGGGCCTCTTGGGGGCCTCTTGGGGCCGCTTGGGGGCCTCTGGGGGGTCTCTTGGAGGCCTCTTGGGAGCCTCCTGGGGGCCTCTTGGGGCCATCTTGGGGCCTCTTGCGACCTCCTCAGAAGCGCAAAGAAGAGCTACCCCCTGAGAAGGACAAAATGAGGCCAAAACCTTTGTAAAATCAATGATTTTGCTATGAAGGACGATGAGCGCTGCCCCCTCAGAAGTCCAAAATGGGGCCAACACCATAGTAAAATCAATGTTTTTGGCTTCACAGAAGAGGAGAGGGACTTATCTCCGTCCCCCCGTCGGGGCCAGAATCCTCGTGAGGGTCGTCGTTTTTTAGCCCTCCCAGGAGTCGAAATGACCCCCCTGACGACCCGCCGGACCCCCTCTCCAGGCCCAGGGGGAGGGGGGAGGGGGAGGGGTAAACCCCTCCCCGAAGGGGAAGAAGGGGGGTTGAGGACAGAGAGAGCTCGCTAAACCACTCACGCCCAAAGGGCTGGTGGGACTACCAGGCGGACAGCCTCAAGAGTAGCTTGTTCCCAGCAGCGGCTACGGCGATGATGCGCAGGATTGGGGGCGCGTGGCCGTCCTCGGAGACATCATCTCGGACGCCGCTCAGAAGTTGCATTGACAGCAGGCCGCCCGTCACGAACAGGTGGATGGACTTTAGGAAGCGCTGCCGTCTGGCGCATGCGACGGGGACAGCATGGATTTCATCGAGATGCAGACCCCAGCGCGAGCGCACTGCACGTGGTCGTGGTGGCAGGGGGCCAATGGATTCGAATCAGATGAAAGGGTGCTGGATACTTGGTGAGCACCACGTTTTGCCCACTGTGCGAGGAGGCCGCGGGAACACTACGTTGCTGGACATGCTGCGGGCGCGAGGACTTCGACGCGCCCCAGGAGCTCGCGCCGCAGGCCCTGGCGCAGATGGACCTCGAGCCCTCGTGCTGGCGGCGGGGTCTCCGGCCCTTGGCTCTCACGCGCCTTGAGTTCCATGGGGGCCTCGTCGCCAGTTTCTCCAGCAGTTGTTATAGGCCTGGCTTCGCCGAATGCACAGGGCCAGGCGAAGTAGGCATTTTTTGGATCGGCTCGGGAGGCGAGCGCTCGGGATGCCTGAGAAGGCGACGCTGCGGAGCAGTGATCGCTGGCTTGGCCCAAAATCTCGGAGGGGGTGGACGGTTGCAGCGGCGTTCGCGGCCCCGCTGGTGGGTGAGGTGCAGATTGTTCCCCGAGCCGAAGTCCTGATCTTCTGTCTTGCTCTGGAGCTCGTCCCAAAGATTGTGTTCACGTTTGTCATGGGACACTGGAACCTGGCCAGGAACTGGGCCTCCAGGCTTCGGAGCCCTGACCCGACGGGGGCCAGCGAGGACTTCTGGATCATGACCCGATTGGCCTTGCGCAAGAGAAGTAAGCCCAGCCAGATCCAGTGGGCTCCGTCTCACTAGGATGAAGATGTTGCCCAGCTCGGTTCTAGGGAAAAGCCGTTCTGTCGCTT
>CAUYUJ010000558.1:1492500-1493992 GCA_963575745.1 Prorocentrum cordatum
CCTCCTCTTGGTGTGAGTCGTTCGGGCTCTTCGTGGTGTGAGTCGTTCGGGCCCCTCGTCCTGGTGTGAGTCGTTCGGGCTCCTCGTGGTGTGAGGCGTTCGGGCACCTCGTCCTGGTGCGAGTCGTTCGGGCCCCTCGTAGTAGGAGTAGTAGTAGTAGTAGTAGTAGTAGTGGTAGTAAAAAAAAAAAAAAAAAAGTATAGTATAGATGTAGTAGTAGTAGTATAGAACTAGAACTAGAACGAGAACTAGCACGAGCCAGCTAGAACTGAACTACTAGTTAGTATTAGTAGTAGTAGTAGTGGAGTAGTAGTAGTTGTAGCAGTAGTTGTATTATAGTAGTAGTAGTAGTAGTATTAGTAGTAGTAGTTGTAGTAGTAGTAAGTAGTAGTAGTCGCAGCAATCGTAGTAGAAGTAATGGTAGTGGTCGGAGTAGTAGTCGTAGTAGTAGTAGTAGTAATAGGAGTAGCCTAAGTAGTAGTAGTAGTAGTAGTAGTAGTATTATGTAGAGTCGTCAAGTCGTCGTAGTAGTAGTAGTAGTAGTAGTAGATTCCGTAGTCGTCGTCGTCGTCGTCGTCGTCGTCGTCGTCGTCGTCGTCGTCGTGTCGTTCGACGTCGTCGGGTCGTAGTATAATAGTAGTAGTAGTAGTAGTAGTAGTAGTAGTAGTAGTAGTAGTAGTAGTAGTAGTAGTAGTAGTAGTAGTAGTAGTAGTAGTAGTAGTAGTAGTAGTAGTAGTAGTAGATGTCTTTTGGGAGCCTCTTGGAGGCCTTTTGGGGCGTCTTGGGGGCCTCTTGGCGGCCCCAGGGGCTTCTAGGAGCGTCTTTGGTGCCTTGGGGGAGCCTCTTCGGGCCTCTTGGGAGCCTCTTGGAGGCCGTTTGGGGCGTCTTGGGGGCCTCTTGGCGGCTCCAGGGGCTTCCAGGAGCGTCTTGGGTGCCTCGGGGGAGCCTGTTGGGGCCTCTTGGGGGCCTCTTGGGGGCATCTTGGGGGCCTCTTGGAGGCCTCTTGGGGCCTCTTGGGGCTCTTTGGGAGGGGTCTGGGAGGTATCTGGGGGCCATCTTTCGGGCGATCAATCACAGCTGGGGCGAGCACTTTTCTGCCTCCCCCCGTCGGGGCCAGACTCCTCGTGAGAGGTGTCGAATTTTAGCCCTCCCAGGGATAGAAAGCGGACCCGCGAAACCCCCTCTCCAGGTCCAGGGGGAGGGGGTAGGGGGAGGGGTGAACCCCTCCCCGAAGGGGAAGGAGGGGGGTTGAGAACAGAGAGAGCTCGCTAAACCACTCACGCCCAAAGGGCTGATGGGATTAGTAGTGCTAGTAGTAGTAGTAGTAGTAGTAGTAGTAGTAGTAGTAGTAGTAGTAGTAGTAGTAGTAGTAGTAGTAGTAGTAGTAGTAGTAGAAGTAGTAGTAGTAATAGTAGTAGCAGTCGTGATCGTAGTAGGAGTAATAGTAATAGAAATAGTAGTAATAGTAGTAGTAGTCGTCGTACTTGTAGTA
>CAUYUJ010000558.1:1499092-1508098 GCA_963575745.1 Prorocentrum cordatum
AGGAGGAGGAGGAGGAGGAGGAGGGGGAAGCGGAGGAGGAGGAGGAGGAGGAGGAGGAGGAGGAGGAGGAGGAGGAGGAGGAGGAGGAGGAGGAGGAGGAGGAGGAGGAGGAGGAGGAGGAGGGAGGGGCTTACCAGGTGCACCGTCCACTCGTTTTTTTGACGTTTTGCCCAACGTGGTGGAGGTGGGTTTGATTAGGCGGGGTCGGGGCGGACTGCAGCACCGACCAGCATCGGCACCTCTCTCTCTGACTGCTCAAACACAGCAACACACGTTTGTTTGACCTTCAGGGTAGCAGCCCAATAATTACGTCATCTGCAAGCACCGTCCACTTGCTTCTTAGACGCCTGACGCTAACATGCCTGCATCACAGCCAGCCTCGATCAATCCTAGGGGACGCGGGGAGTTGGGGAGGAGGTGTGGAGGCGAATCGGAAGTGATACTCAACTGCACGCACAGTTGGCACACAGGGGGGAATCCAAAGCCACTCTGGTGGCAACAGTGACGGGGGCACCCCCTCTACGAACTGGAACGGTGAAGTGGTCTCCCCCCGAGGAGCCGAAAAGAACACGTGTAGACGCCCAATATTGGTTGTTTTACTTTGCTTTTGTGCCTGCGCGTAATGCTTACAAGCCAGCCTGCCCAGGCCAGCCTTCATTATGCCCAGCTCATATTACTATGACAGCCGACTCCCGCAGGCTACTCTGGACGACGTGCATATTTTCACAGGCCAGCCTACCCCCTACCCAGGCCAGCCTAGCAGGCTCAGCTTTTATCTTACGCCGCACGTCTTCAATTCCCTCTTGAAGGCTCCAGCGCAGCAGCATGTTTACCTTTCGGGTAGCAGCCCAAGAATTGCACACTAGGCAGCACCGTTCACTTGCTCTTCGGACGCCTGACTCTAATGCGGGGGTGGGTGTTTCGAGGCGATGGGGAGGTGGTGAAGGACTGCAGCACCGACCAGCTTAGGTCACCTTCTTTCTCTGCCTGCCCCTGCACAGAAGCATACCTAACCTTTATAAGGGTAGCAGCCCAAGGATTGCACATACCGGGCAGGTACCTGCTCGCTTTCTGATTTGTGCAGGCCTGACGCTAACTTGGTCACGTCATGCGCAGCATACTGTCAGCATTACTGCCCCAGCTCAGCAGCACACTTTCATATCTAGATTACGCCTCACCTCCTCACCTCTCTCTCTTTGACGGTTCCAGTGCAGCAATACATTTCTCACCTTTAGAGCAGCAGCCCAAGACTTGTACACTAGGCAGTCACCGTTCACTTGTTCTTTGGACGTCTGACTCTAACGTGGTGGAGGCTTGGGGTTGGGAATCTGCGGAGGTGGGGGTTGGTAGTGGAAGACTGCAGCACCGACCAGCTTCGGTCACCTTCTTTCTTTGCCTGCTACAGCACAGCAGCACGTCTTTAACCTTTAAGGGTAGCAGCCCAAGGATTGCACATACTAGGCAGGCACCTGCTCACTTGCAGCTCTTGTACGCCTGACGCTAAAATGATCAGCATGCGCAGCATACTGTCAGCATGCCGCACAGGCCAGCCAATACTGTGCCGGTCTTATGACTGTTCTCACCCTGCGTACCGCAGGCATGGTACACGAACCCTTACTTGGTAGCGGGGGGGGGTATTGGCGGGAACTCTGGGCAGCAACCCTAAAGGTGCATGATTTCAGTTTCGCACCTTAACTTGCCGAGGCGACACTCACCATTAACCAAGGAGTTCTTTACTGGTCAGGGTATTCTTAATGGAAGGAGGAGGTGTCTATCCACTAAGGTGTGTGTCGTCCGCTACCTGGCGGGCGCCTATTCTATTGTTTTTTATTGGACTCTTGTTCCCTCATGTTCCGCGGCGCCCCGCCAGGTATAGTGACCCGAATCGGTTCGACTCTTTCTTTGTTCAGCACCTGCAAGAACGCGAAAGCCTAGTTTCTCACGTTGTCGAACGTTAAAAAGAGGTGGTGGAGGAGGAGGAGGACGAGGAGGAGGACGAGGAGGAGGAAGAGGAGGAGGAGGAGGGGGCGGCGGGAGGGGGCGGGGAGGTGGGCGGGGGGGGAGATGGGCCAGGGGCCTCATGCTCGCACGTGTGGGGAGGAGGGAGGTGAGGAGGAGGAGGAGGAGGAGGAGGAGGAGGAGGCGGAGAAGGACAAGAGCAGGGGGAGGAGGAGGGAGGAGGGAGGGAGGAGGGGGGAGAAGGGGGAGGAGGGGGAGGAGGGTCTTCGAGGTCCACGGGGCCGCCTGGGGGTGGGGCGGTGGTTTCTTCTGCCCTGCAGCGGCGGCCCCTGGGCCGCCTCCGCGCGGCGCGGCCCCGGAGGTCGGCGAGGTCCCCCCGCCTGCGGCGAGCGGGAAGGTGCGCGCCCTGTCCCAGCAGGCGTGGCCGGAGTCGCCCGGCCTGGTTCTCTCCGCGCCGCATGCTTGGGCCCCTCGCCGCCTCCTCCTCCTCCTCACCTCCTCTCTCCTCCTCCTCATCCTCCTTCCTCCTCCCTCCTTCCTCCTACTCCTCATCACCTCCTTCCCCGCCTCTCATACTTCCTCCTTCATCCTCCTCCTACTCCTCACTCTCCTCCTCGTCCTCTCCTCCTCACGCTCTTCTCCTCCGTCCTCCTTCTCCTTCATGCTGATCCCACCTCCTCCTCCTCCTTTCCCTGATCCTCCACCTTCCCGCCTCAATATCCTCATGCCTCCTTCGGCCTGATCCTCCTTCCTACCTGTCTCTGCTCATTCCTCCTCCACCCTCCTCCTCTCACCTCCTCCTCGCGCCTCTCTCCGCCTTTCCTCCCTCCTCCTCCTGCTCCTCCTTCTTCCTCCTCCTTCCTCTTCCTCCCACCTCCTCCCCCCACCTCCTCTTCCTCCTCCTCCTCATGCTCTAAGGCTCTTTGGTTCAGCCTTGCCTGTTCCGTTGCCCCAGGCTTGCACGTGCTGCCAACCCGCCCCTTGTTTCATGCTTCTGGACTGGCATGACTTGTATGTCTTTCCTCCTCCGATGTCCTTTCTCCTTCGCCTCCTCCGATTCATTCTGCGCAGAAGAAGTATCTTCATGGAGATCAGCGTTGGTATGCAATTCAATGCCACTTTGTGGACCCGTATCTGAGATCCGATGCTTTGCTCTGAAATGCTCCGATATGCAACGCTGGACTACGAAAGGCCAGACCATGCTATATCGCCCAGTGCTATGCCATGGCATGTCATGCAAGGACAGTGTATGTACCGCTATGCGATGCCATGCCTTGCGCGACAGCGCTATGATATGCAATGGTTGACTACGCATTGCTACACCATGGTATGCCATGCCACGCTCTGTCGTACTTTCCTACGCCACGCTATGCCATGTACCATGCTATACCATTCAATGCATCGCGTGCCCTTTAAGAATCGTTCTCCTCTTCGATATCCGACTGCGCGAATACAGAGGATTTACGCAATGCACAAGGCGGCCCATGAGGGGAAATTATACCCCCGCCGAAGAGGCCTTGGCTGAGATTCCCAACGTTTCGGCCCAAACAGGCCCACCAGATCAAGACACTGTGGTCCATGGAATGCCCGCACACACATCGGACTCGACCCCGCAGCAACCTGGTCCTTCGGGAATGCTGCAACCTAGTGCAGCTAAGGTGCTGATGAAGATTTTGTATGGGGCTCGGATGGCTGGGTATGACCTGTTGCGTGCTGTATGCCAAGCCGCTAGCTGCGTGACTAAGCGCCCCTAACGTCGCCACGTGCGCGACCCCCGTTCTAGGAAATCCGCAGGGACGACGGATCATGTTTACGTGTCCTCCTCCTCTTCCTCCTCCTCCTCCTCCTCCTCCTCCGCCTGGTCCTCGCGATCCATCGTCAGCTGCAGGTGTCACCGTTCCCGTCTCCTCCCTCGCAGCGATGCGAGCAACTGTGGCGGGCACGGCATCAAGAGAAGCAGGAGGCCGCGGGGTCTTTCGCTGCGGTCGTTGGCGACTCTTCTTCGTGCAGGCTCCCCGTGCTCCTAAGGAGGAGGAGGAGGAGAAGGGAGGAGAAGGGAGGAGAAGGAGGAGGAGGAACCTTCTCCCGTTTTCTCCGTCTCCTCTGTCTCCTCCTCCTTCTCCGTTTGCCCATCTTGGCATCCATTTGCAGAGGGGTCCACAGACGTGGCCCCACTACCGTGTATATACACATATCCACATCGGCCGATGCCGTAAGGCTACCGCTGCTGCTGCAGACTGGGTGGCAAAGGAACAGTGGGTCTCAAGCGTCCTTGTCTCGCCTTGTTATCCTTCTGATCCTCTGCCTCCTACTATTCCTGTCCTTCCTCGTCCTGCTCATCCTGCCTCCTCGTCCAGCTCCTCGTCCTCCATCATGGGGAGTTGTTTTCCGATCCCTCGCTCGAGCGAAAGAGCCGCGCCAGGTCCGGTCGGCTCTTCCTGCCTCTACCAATGCGGACTGTCCGATAGGGGGGCCAGGGGGCGTGATGTTTCTAGCCCCGCTGGCACGTTCCCTTGTGCTTTGTCGCACCTGGTGCCCCGAGGTTTTTGGAAATTTAGCTACGCGGCACCAGTTCGAAATTCTCCATCCCCCATTTGCTGCTCCCGTTCGCTACTTCCCCCCATCTCGTCCTCTCGCAGTACTCCCCCCGCGACTTGCCGTTGTTCTTCTCCCCTCGTGCTTCTCTGTTGTGTACCCACGCGACGCTCGTCATTCGAACGGCTTTCTTACATGACAGTGTTTCATCCTTTTCTTATCTCTCTCTCTCTCTCGCTCTCTTTCTTCCTCTCTCTCCTTCTCTCAGTGTCTGTCTGTCTGTCTGTCTGTCTGTCTGTCTGTCTGTCTGTCTGTCTGTCTGTCTGTCTGTCTGTCTCTCTCTCTCTCTCTGTCTGTCTGCCTGCTTGTCTTTTCCTATTTCTCTTTCACCTTCTCTCTGTCTCTCTCTCTCTCTCTCTGCCTGCCTCTCTCTCTCTCTCTCTCTCTCTCTCTCTCTCTTCTCCGATAGCAACAGCTCTCATGGTGGCGTGCTATTTTTAGACCCTCGAGCGCCTCGAGCATCTTTTCGATGCTTTCGCACTCCCGCAATACATTGCCGTCCCACAGACATTCTGTCTCATCTACCTCGGTGTTCTGATCCAGCCATTGCCACTGACAAGAAGTTCCCTCCCGAGGGAATGTCTGAATCAGTAACTCGTGACTGTTGTGGGACGCTTCCTTGTCGGAGGGGGGAGGGGGAGGGTGCCTTGCGAGGAGCAAGGGGAGAGTTGAACATGTGCCAGAACTCCATGTTTTGCCACCATTACTCCTCGCATCAGCTGCAAGCAGGTTATATCCTTCCACGGAGAATGCACCACAAAGTGCCCCAGCCACGACGCCGTGACCGTGGAGCGCCTCAAGGAGGCGGCCGGGCAGGGTGTGGCGCCAGCCCGGGCCAGGCAGAGGCATCAGAAAGGGAGGAATTAGTCGTCGTTATGACGCCGAGCCTCGTCCGACTGGTTCTTCTCGGGCGGGGCTGGGACCAGGATGCCTCGCTCCAGAGCCTTCCAGAACGCCCTCAGAGCGTGCTGGAGCTCTCTGGAACGGCTGCGTGGGCCGACGTGTTCTTCAGAGCCGCCGGATCTCAGAGACCCCCGACGGCTGCCTGTCCGATCGTGTGCCGGCCCTGGCTTCGTCTGGGGCCAGGCAGCAGAGCGGGACGATCGGGGCGCACGAAAGGGCAGGCAGGACAGGGAAGGAGGGGGTACACGTTGTTCATGTCTCATTCTTCGAGAAAGTTCTTTGATCGTTTGGGGAGGCAAGATCCTTTCATTTATATTTCTTCTATCCTGGGCCTGTTCCTGGCCACTAGGGGGCCAGAACAATTAGAGACGCAGCACGGTTAGATACGAGCTCGATTAGAAATGCACGACGGGTGACGAGACATGCTGCATTGCAGCGGTGTCACGCGCCGCCGGGCCCATCCTCGACAACATAGGGGCGCCTCCGGCGCGGGAGCGCTTCCCGCGGAGCCAGCTATGCGCGAGCTGCTTCTCTTTGCTTCTACCCTTTCGCCCCCCCCCCCCCCCCCCCCCCCGAGCCCAGACATGATCACGTCGTAGAAACATCAGGACGGGCGTTTTTTCTCGATTTTCGGCCCCGGTGGGCCCTCGCCGGGCCTAGGGACCGTCAAAAAAACAACCCAGGACGAAAAACCGGTCCCGGGGAAAGGGTCGGGACTTCCAGGGGCGCCGTCCTGAAAGAATCAGGGCGTCGCATGTCTGGGTCCCGATCTCCGCCGGTCGCCGTCTGTCTCTGCCTCGCCCGTGTGTTCACCACGGCGCCTGGGGCTTTTGGCGCTCGCGGCGCCGAGAGGCAGCATGCATGTGTGCCTCTTCCTTCGCCCAGTCCCTGCTCATCGCCCCGCTCCCCCCTCCTCTCGCACTCACCCAGGCCTCCGTTTGACTCACGGGCCCCCTCTCGCCCTCCCCTCCTCGCCCCTCTTTTCCACCTCCTTCGCCTCCACCTCCTAGCCCTCCTCGTTCTCCTCCGCCCCCTCCTCCTCCTTCTCCTCCTTCTCCTCCTCCTCCTCCTCCTCCTCACCATCTCCCTTCTCCGCACAGTCGTGGCGGCGTGGTCACCAGGTTTGTCCCCCCCCCCTGTCCATCCGTCCTTCATCCCCTCTCTTCCATCACTCGTCTCTTATTTTCCTCGGTTTCCTCCCCGTCCTCTGCAACGCTAGATGTGCTTGCGTCTTGCTTTCTTGCGGACGTCATGGGCGAGTCCAGTATGAGCGAAATTCCATTGGAGTTACCAGTTATGTTGGGATAACTACGCAGAGCTAGCAAGGGCGGTGTCCAATATGTGATGTTTGTTTGTGTGTTGTGGGGTCCCCTGCTGCCGTTGTATTGTGTCGCTGCTTCCTCTTGTGGGAGTTGCCCGTCATCCGTCATCTCCGCATATTCGGTAT
Source organism: Prorocentrum cordatum (assembly GCA_963575745.1). Lineage (NCBI taxonomy): Eukaryota > Dinophyceae > Prorocentrales > Prorocentraceae > Prorocentrum > Prorocentrum cordatum. The sequence goes on from CAUYUJ010000558.1 coordinate 1,505,997, forward strand.
TCCTGGCCTTGATTTGCCCAAAGTCTCTCTCGTATCAAACCGTTCCCATACCGATAACCGCTACCCTCATCCGCCGCACCACGATCCTGCATGTGCCAGGTTTCTCCCTTGTGCTTGATCTTGGTGTTTGCCCGTTCTAGACTTCAGTGTGTGCAGTCTGGTGCTAATATTGTCTTCATCTTGAGTTTACCCAGCCCGAAGCTTATAGCTGTGGTAGCACTCCGTTCGCTCATTTGTCCACGGCCACCTTTCTGATCGGCTTCGCCTGGCTGGCCGGGGTAGGGGAAGGAGGAATCAGATTCTTGGCGGGCTGCCTCCACCCTGGGGTGGTCCAAGTGCGCCTGCGCAGACCGCTGGGCAGTGCAGCTCGTGCAGTCGAGCCAGGGCCCTCAAGAGTCTCCAAACAACATCTCGAGGCCCAGGCGGGCAGACCAGCACGAGTGACCCTAGGATTCCCCCCCCAGGAGCCGAGCTCAGGGACGATTGTTTGACGAGGAGAAGATGGCGGAGTGGGATGGGAACATGTTAAGAATGCTGGATCAACAAAACAACGCGAGAGCGCGAGAGTCAAGGGCGTGCCACAAGAGCGACACCTGCTCGGTCGTGAGCTGGCAGGTGTCCGCTGAAGGGAGGCCGCGGACCGACGGGTTGCAGAAGGGGGTGGCGATGAGGAGGGATGTCAGTCACATCAAGCGGACTAAAAAAAGAGGGAGGCGCGGGGCGGAGGATGGGGAGCAGGAGGAAGAAGGAGAGGAGAGGAGGATGAGCACCCATAGCCTAGAGCGACAATGCCACTCAAGAAGCGCCCTAGATCCTGCTTAAGTCTTCCCCTCCTCCCTCTCTTCTCTCGCCCCCCCCCCCCCCCTCCCAGGGAAGGAGGGGGAAACAGAGATGTGCAAAAAGGGTACGGAAACGAGGTGGAGCAGCGGGAGGATGAAACAAGATGAGGGGATGAGTAGGAGGGGAAAGAGGAAGAGAGGAGGAGTAGGAGGAGGAGGAGGAGGAACGTGGAGAGGAGGAGGAGAATGTTAAAGGGGAGGGATGATGCAAGGAGGAAAGAGGAGGAGGAAGGAGAGGCTGAGGAGGAGGAGGAGAGGAGGAGGGGAGGAGACAGTGGAGGATGAGGGAGGAGGAGGAGGAGGAGGGAGGAGGAGGAGGAGGAGGGGCGGGAGGCCGTCGAGAGCGCGCTGGAGAGCTGGCAGAGCGGCGCGCCGGTGCGCATCCGCTCGGCAGAGGCGCGGCGGCGTTTCGGCCACAGAAGGGTGGCCCGGGCAGGCCCTGGGGCACAGCCCCAAGAAAGGATCGTCGCCATGGAGGCTTTCCCAGACCCTCCTCCTCCTCCTCCTCCTCCTTCTCCTCCTCCTCCTCCTCCTCCTCCTCCTCCTCCTTGGTCGTGTCGAGCGGCCGCGCGAGCGCCGGGTCGTGGCCCAAAAGCCAGCGCCTCCTCCTTGGTCCCCCCGTGGCCCCCAAGAGCCGCGTACCAAAGGTCACTCTTCCCCAGGGTCACTCTCACGTGGGGCCGACAGACATCAGGAGGGGAAAAAACACACAGACACAATTAATCGTCCACTCCCAGGAAAAGATGGGAAAATATGGGAAGTGGGGGGGAAGACAAAAAAAACGAAAATATGGGAAAATATGGGGGATATTTTTATTTGTGTGTATTTGTTTGTGTGTCCCAGTTCCCCTTCAAGACAGGGCCTCGCCTTCGAGGATCGAAGGGCCCTGAGATCCTGGCGCGCCCTCTCTTCGAGCAGGGCGATTTTTCGCCCCGCTACGGGCCCCGGGGAGCCTGCCAGACCGCTCGAACGAAGGATTGCAAAAAAACCTTCGAACGAAGGATTGCAATCGCTCGAACGAAGGATTGGAAAAAACCCTTCGAAGGTTTTTTTGCAATCCTACGAAGGTTTTTTTTGCAATCCTACGAAGGTTTTTTGGCAATCCTTCGAACGAAGGATTGCAATCCTGGGTTTTTTTGCAATCGCTCGAAAGATGGCGCAGACGGGTTGGGTCGAGGGCTCCGGTCGTGATTTCTGGCGATGTTGCGATTTAAAACGTCGGGTCTCTCGGGTCGGGCGAAAGGGGGGGATAGCAAAGGGGGG
>CAUYUJ010000559.1:0-83541 GCA_963575745.1 Prorocentrum cordatum
CAGCGGACGCTCGAGGCCCCGAGGGCCCCCAACACAACCGAGACGAAATCTGGAAACTCAAAACCCGCACTGGTAACAATATTGTACACCCGCATCCTTCAAGTTCACGACTGGGCCATCCCAATCTTGGCGGAGCATGGTTTGCAGCGTGGGTCGGAATGGCGACAAGTAGTGGACAGCAAGATGGTACCACGAGCACACCACCTCAGCTGCCTCGAAGTCGAGCGGCACGTTGTGGTCGTCAGGTTCTCGTCGCATCCGCGCGACGCACAGGACGAGGCTGCCAGCAATCAGCTTCTGGCGAGCGGCACTGTCCTTGGGACATCGCACCTTCAGCATCCGCAGCACCGAGTTGCGGAAGGAGTAGGTGTCTTTGCCCTTGGCGCCGCACAAATGGACGCCTGCCTTGGCGCAACGCCACTGGTTTCTCTCTGCAGCAGTCTCCTTCCTGATCGGCTCGGCCGCTGCATGCATCTGCATGGTGTGCTTCCTGCCCCAATCAGCGCCGAGCAGAGGCCGCGCCGCGCGCCCGCTGGGGCAGCGACCCACGGCGACCAAAGCAGTCACGCAAGTGGTCCGCACGGCTGCCGCACTCTGGAAAGTCAAGTGCGAAAACCTCTCCATGGGCACAGGCACCGCGCCCAGTTGGTGCAGCAATGGGGCCATCAGAGGAGACGTCCCAAACACGTTCTGCACCAGGTCGCGCGAGTTCCGAGAACTGTAATCCAGCAGATCCGATGTGAGCTGTCTATGCTCCGCAGCCTTCAACTTGCCGAACCACTTCGCGTCTGCCCGAGCCGATTGCAGGGAGGTATCCAAGGTAGCGCCCCCCTCGACGATCGCCTCGGCCAGGCTCGTCTTCTGGTCTACCTCGTCGTCGTCCCCCATGCCCCCACCCATCGGGTTCGATATCATGTCACTGATACGTTGGCAGCGAGCCTGCTGCTGCTCTCTATGAGCGGCCCTGACAACGTCCCTCCTGATGGGCCCGAACGGGCGCTCGCCAGCGCGGCGCCTCTCCGCGCCCTGCGCCCCAGCAGCCTGCAATTGTGCAAAGCGAACGGGGTCGTTCGCTTTGACGTCCCTGTACCTCTCCCCCAAGCTGCCGAAATCGCGGAACAGGCCGATGTCGCTCTCGGCGACGAAAGCCCTCCAAGGCCCGCTCCAGCCAGCAGCCGACGGCGATGCGTCACCATCTTCACCAGGGTCGTCGGCAGCGTCGCACTGGATGCGAAGGTTCTCAGGGAGCACGAACTTCTCAGCCAACGTGTGATCGTGCTCCAGCATCGCTCGGAATCGACTTAACACCCATTGAGCGGATATGTAGCCAAGCTCTTGTTGATGTGTCTGGCAGCCGAGCTTCTTGCATAATCGACGGACGAACGCCCAGCCAGCCTCCACTGGAGCCATCGACGTACGAATGCACGATGCTAGAAACGCTAGTCTCACAATAATCTCGGACTGGTCGCCACAGTCCAAGTTATCCTCCAAGAACTTCCTGCCGAAGGCCCCGTACAAGCAATAGTCTCGGACTCGGCCAGCTCGAACTTGGGCGAGTCGACTAGGGTCATGCACCAGCCTGAACAACTGGACGTCCTTGGAACGGTTGGGAGCGGCCCACAGCTCCTCGATCAGGGCACCAAGGCGGCTGAACAACCTAAACACCTTGGTCACGTTGGCATCGTCGAAGTACTTGATCGGCACGATCGTCCAAAACTCATCCTCATCGTACAGGTAGCGTAGCTTTCTGAAGGCACTCATCTCTGCGGCACCCTCGGCGGCAACGCTGATCCGATACTGCCTGCCCGCCATTGCCGCCGCCATCGACTGCCCCGCAGACAGCGCCGCAGCGACCTTGTGCCGCTGCTCACGCTCCCAAGCTTCGCCTGACATCGTGAGACCAACGTGGTCCAGCGGCGCCAAGACTGTGAGGGCCATTCTCATGAGCAGTAAGTCGAACAGCGGGTCAGACAGAATCCAGTCGCAGGCGATGCGCCTGTCTGCAGAATTCTGCTCCTCCGCCGCATCGATCGGGTTCCGCCCGCCGTCGCGGGCAGCGGGCCCAACCTCGGGGGCGACAAATGGGACAACCGCTGCTCCGCCACCTGGCACTGGCGCCGCGGCCGCGGCGACTTCGCCAGCCGCGGCGACAGGCCTGCGAGGCCGCGTCCCCTTGCTGCGCGCCCAGGCAGGGTACACGTGGGCAAGTATGCCATTGCAAACCTCCAACATCCCGAAGGCGCACGTGCACTCCGTGTGGCCAGTCCAATGGTGCTCAGCAAAGTTGTCAGGGGCACGGCTGCAAAAGGCGTAACACAGGCCCTCCACGACGAGTGTCTTATGCGAATCAATCTGGGCAGGCGTGTAGTCGGCCTCCTCGCCAGCAAGGTAAATCGGTATTATATCTCGCCGCCGCCAGTCGCCATTCGGAAACATGTGCCTCGCAACGAGCTTCGGGACAGAGTTCTGCAGGCTGGTGGTGAACAGCCTGATGCACCTCATGCGGTACAGAGCCGCATCCGCAGGACACTCTCCAAAGACAGGTTCGATCAGCGGTCGGACCACGGTCTTGAACATCCGCCTGAAAGAAGTCATGGACCCCAGCACTCTCAATGACGCAGCCGCACGCTTCATGCCCACGATGGTGGGCTTCAGCGTGGCAAACAAATGCGTTTTGATAGTCATGTCAACGCGGGCGCTGCAATCTAAATCCACACCGCCCTCTGGGCGCACAGGCTGCGTTTCTTCCAACCCACCGTTCTTCCCCTTCGGGGAGGGGATTGCCCCTCCCCCGACCCCCCGACCCCTGGACCTGGACGGGGGGGGGGGGCGTTGCGAGTAGATAGAGCGTCCAATGTGGCCCTCGATGGCTCCAGGAGGGCTCCAGATAGCCCAAGATGCACTCCATGATAACCTCACCTCGCCTGGGCCTGGGCGTCGTTTCTAAATGGGCTGGTGGGGATACGCGAAGCGCCACGAATTCAAGTGCTGGTCGTCGGGGGCGTCCATGATGCGAACGCCGCGCTCTGTCTTCGCGTTGACGGGGGCCCTATCCAGACATGTGCCCCGAAAGCGCTGCTCGAACCCTCTCGAACGAAGTGACCCACCAAACACGTTATGCAGACATTGCCTGCAGTTCTCGGCAGTGCAGCGGTCGATCGCTTGCAGGCGGTTGGGCTGCTCCCCCGACAGCATGCACCATGAAACGGCCCCGCCCCGCCTGTGGTCGATAACGCGCAGCAGCATCGAAAACTCTGTCCTGATCTGGAGCAGCTTCATCGGGCCAACCTCGGACGCACTCATAGCAGCAAGCTGTGATGGCAGCTGCCCGACAAGCGCGTCGCCCTGCACGGCATCAGGCAGCGCCAACGCGATTGACTCCAGCATGCGGTGCCGACCTCCACCGCGAATGAAATCAACAAACTTCAGCGTGTGCGGCGACTCGTCGTACATGAGGAACTCGGCGTAGTGCATCGGTTGTATCTGCACGGGGTCGCCTGGCACATCGCTGCTGGTAAGTGCGAGCTCCAAGGCTCGGCGCTCCGCTCGATTGGAGAGTATGGCAATGGATGCAGCGTCCATCATCCGATTTTTGATCTCGTGGCGTTCTGTGCCGAATTTGTCCCCCAGGTGGGCAAGGGACATGACAGCAGTTGAGCACTCAGGATTCAGACGGCTATTCAATAGCCGCATGGTGTTGCCGTCAATCTGACACTCGCCCTTGCGAGACGCACACAGCCACGATTCGAACAGGGGCAATAGCGGGCTCGGCGCGCCTGGGAACACATCGCCCTGCAAGAGGCGGCGAACAGTATCAGCACCATAATCCTCCAGCACTGGCACCCTCAACCTCTTCTGCTGAGGCTCGTCGGCTGGCCCCTCGCCAGCGGCCGCCGCCGCTGGCCGCCTCGCGACACGCCCGCCTCTGGCGCGCCCAGCTGCGCGGCCACCGCGCCCAGCGCCAGCTCGGCCGCGGCCGCGGCCTCGACCTGGATCTCCTCGCCCAGGCGCGGGCGCGCCAGCGCCCCGCCCAGGCCCGCCCGCGACAGGATCACCGCCAGGCCCGAGAAGGCCAGGGCCAGCGCCATCCCACTCCATGCACACGTCCTCGGAGCCGCCCTGGAGCCGTTGCGCTCTCGAGCGGGGGGCGAGCCGAATCCGAAGGGCCAAAATGGCCAGTTACGGTGTGACCGCACGGCATAGCATAGCCGTAGCACATCATGGTTGTCGCTGCATTGCATTGGCATTCAACGTTGCACGGCATACCATCAATCAGCGCCGCAGTGCATGACCAAGCTAACCTTTGTCTAGCACCATAGCACACCGCGCCACGCATTACCCGACAGTGCTCGCACATGCACGGCCGCAGCTTCTAAGAGACAGGGCAAACGGAGGGCGTGAGTTTCCTGGCGGCGTCGGTCGCGCCCGTTGTTTGCGCCATAGGTTGCGCCCGCCAGCCGCAGCGTTGACGCGGCAATGGCCCCCCCTGCTACGGGGGGGAGGCACTGGACCACGGGGTTCGCGAGCGCGCGGCCCCAGACACCATGAACCCATTGGCCGCAGAGGGCCCTGACACCGCGGGGCACCCGCGGCCCGCGGCCCCAGACACCATGAACCCCATGGGCATAGGGCGCCCTAAGCCAAGGGACCCCCGAGACCCCCTAGGCCCGTGGCCCCTAGGCCCTAGGCCCTTGGAGACTCTGAGCGCCTGGAGCCCCGAGAGCCAACGGCCCCAGACACCCTGGGCCCCATGGGCGTTGGAAGCCCTGAGCCACTGGAACCCCGAGGCCCAGGGGTCAGGGGTTCCACACAGCATGACCCCCAAGCCCTTGAAGGCCCTGAACGCCTAGAATCCCGAGAGCCAGCGGCGCCAGACGCCCCGAATCCCATTGGCATTGGAAGCCCTGGGACCCTGGAGCCCCAAAGCCCAAGTGCCCCACACAATCTGATCCCTGAGGCACCCTAGACCCTCGGCGCCAGGAATCCCGAGTCCCGAGAGCAAACGGCCAAGACACCCCGAACCCCGAAGTCCCTGGAGACAGTGGAGCCCCGTTAGGCGCCCCCCCCCACTAGTGGCTTTCGAGGCCCATTCGCGGCCCTCTTGAGGCCTGCACGGGCCGACCGAGACATGGGCGGAGTCGGAGTGCCGAGAGGCATCTTGACATGGCAAAGCCCGATTGGGAGGATGGGGTGGGGATGAGGTGGCAAGGACAACACATCGTGTTTCACCAACCTTCGACACGAGCACACGATGTGCGATCACCAAGCGTGACCGCTCCATGCTCGTATCATCTGCTGCATCGAGCTGGAGCGCACGAGAAACACATGCGACTTGAAACCTGGTCTGCGGGCTCAGGCTCGCGAATCTCTGATCGCTGAGCCTTCCCGCCGCGTAGCTCGAGCTCGTGCTGCACAGACTGGTGAACTAGAGCTTGAGCGAGTCGCCCTCGAGGACATCATCGACGTCCAACGGCGCCTGCGACTCGCCGCCCATGCCGTACGGGTGAGGGTTGCTGCCGCCGCTGTGCTCCGCGCCAAACTCCTTCAGCGTGTCGAACACGGGCGGCGGCTTCTCGTCGTAGCGCTGCGTCTCCAAGTGCTGCTCGGTGATCTTCTTGTTCTGGAGCGTGCCGCCGCCCTTCTGCCGCTGCTGCTCCGCCTTGTCGGAGGGCGCCTCACCGTCGGGGCAGGCTTGGGCCTGTGAGAGTCGACTTCGCCTCGTGTAAACGGCCATTGTCGAAAAAAAAAGAAAAAAAAGATGGAGCTTCGCGCCGTCGGGCTCCCGGCGTCGCCGTCCCTGGAATAACATTCAAGATAGGATGAAAAAAAAAAAAAAAACCTAAAAAGCAAAGAAAATAGTGAAAAAAAAAATAAAGATAGAGAGGAATAAAAAAAAGAAATTTAAAATTTAAATGAAAAAGAAGTTAATAAAAACAACAAAAGATAAACGAGCCGCTCAAGCCCTGGTCGCAGTCGGCCGCTGCACTGGCCGCCGCCGGGGCGCCTGCCTCCGCGGCCGCTCGGAGCCCGTGCCAGGGCGAGCGAACGGCGGCCGCGGTGGCCTTCTCTGCTGCCTCCTTCTGCCTGGCCGACTCCCACACCAGGCTCAGCTCCTGCCCGAGGATGCGGAAGCTCTGATTCTGGTTGAGCGCCTGGGGCCGCACCGCTTTCTTGGGCATCTTTCTGTCGTCGCCAACTGCCGAGCCCAACTGCTGCTGGACCACCGACTCTGCCTGGCAACCACTGCTGTTCACGTCGCCCTCGTCGTCGTCGCTGGTGATCTCGATCTGCGTGAACACATTCGGATCCAGGTGCGGTGCAAGTTTCGGCCTCTTCTCTTGTGGTTCTCCGTCGGCGAGCTGCTGCAGTAGACTGTCGACGTCGACGTCGCCCTTTTTGCTGTCGTCGACGTCCTTGCTGCTAGTGTCGATCACGAGTGGGATCCAGACGACGTCGCGCCTCTTGTAGCCAACTGGCAGCTCATCTAGCTTCATCGTCACGTGTGCGACTCTGTATGTGCCGAACGCCTTTTTCGTGTGCTCAAGGGGTGGTCCAGCATCCATCTGCATTGCCTGTGGCGGCGTGGCGTCGGTGCTGGCGTTGGTGCTGGCGTCGGCGCTGGTCTCCAGCAAGCCGATCTGGCCCTCTGATGGGAAAAGGTTTGGGCCGCGACGGCGTCGGGAGCCCCCGTCGGGGGCACAAGATGGCCATGCGGTCCCCGAGACGACCCCGAACGTGGCCCTGGGGCCCCCAACACTGCACTCGAAATGGCCTGGGCCCCCCCGAGACAGCCCAAGATGGCCCCGAGGCCCCCAAGACGGCCCCCAGGGGACCGCTTACGATCCCACGATGCACCCCGAGAGGCCCAATATACCCTGGTGGGCATCACCCACGAGGCCACAAAAGGCCCCCCACCCGCTAGAAGCCCCAGACCCCAGAACCCGAAAATGCACCTCGAAGCCCCAACCCCCAAAAGGCCACAACAGGCAACCCAGAAGCCTCAGACTCCACGATCCCAAGAGCCTCCCCCCCGACCAAGCCGTCGGTGGAACTCCCTATGCGGCACGAGACGCACGACGCGCACGTCCACGCGCGCGCGTCTGATTTCGCGCGGGGGCGCCATGCGGGCGCCCCTCCCCGCAATAAGGTTCCCCTCGTCGCCCCCCTCGCATCCTCATCATCATCATGGCCATTAGGATGACTACTACTCCTCATCACCTCCCTTCTATCCTGCCTGTTCAGTCCTCTTCCCTCATGCCTTCTTTCGCCTCCCCTCCTGCATCCTCCATCCACGCCCGCATCCTCCTCTCTCGTCCACGCGGCCCCCGCGCAACAGCTGACGCGCGCACATGCGCGTCTATTCCCCGCTCCTCTACCCCACGGCCCTCTCCCCTTCTCCCCATCCCCTAACCACCCTCAACTGTTTGCCGCGGGGCACGCGCGAGGGGCGTGCCGACGCGGGCGCGGCGGCGCCATGCGACCGCCTCCACTGGGCCGTGGGTCGAGCTCCCTGCGAGGCGCAAGCTACGCGAGAGGCGTGCCGATATGGGCGCCGCGGCACCACAAAGTCACGCTGGGGCTATAAGTGGAGCTCGCCATTGGGCACGAAACGCACGATGAGGGTTGCCGACATGCGCGCGGCGGCGCCGCGCGAGCACGTCCACTGGGGCCACAAACGAAACTCCGAATGGGGCACGAACCGCGCGAAGGGTGCGCCGAAACGGGCGCGGCGGCCCCGCGCGAACACCTCCATGATTGGGGCCGTGGGAAGGGCGCCCTGCGGGTTACGAGGCGCACGAGAGGCGTGCCGAAATGGGCGCGGCGGTGCTATGCGAACACCTCCACTGGGGCTGCAAGGGATTGAGTTCCGCGAAAGGGCACGTAACGCGTGATGGGCGCGCCGAACAAAGTCGACACCAAGAAAAGGGGGAGGAAACATAAGAGGGGGATGAAGAAAAGGAACGGCGAGGAGTGAGGGTCGCGAGGCGCTGCTGGTTAATTGGTCGAAAACTGTTGGTTGAGCTTTTCAAAATGATATGGTTGTTTCTGAAGACGTAGCTTCGTCGTTTTGGTTTTCTGATGTAGATTGGTTTCGTTGGAGCGGGCTCACGAAAACCAGCGCACGGGAGTGTTTGGATCTATCTCGGCTGACATTCCAAGAAATGCCAGGGCTTGCCCCTCAACTCCTCATGCGAACCAATTTACATAACAAAAACAAGAACGACCAAGTTAATTTAGCAAAAAAAGAGGTATCATCTTGGGAAACTCAAAAAGCATTTTTTGACCAATTTGCCGTATATAGCTCCTAGGGGGACAACCCCATCATAAGTCTCCACCTCCAACTCGTTCTCACCTTGGCGTTCGCCCTTTGAAATCCCGCCATCCTCCTCCGCCGCGTCTCTCTCCAGGTAGCCGTCCTTTGAACGACTGCCTCCACGAGGGCCCCTTGAGCCCTCGTCAATCTCGACCTCCAATGAGCTTCTCCATATCGGGTGGGGCAGGCAGCAGGTGATGGCGCTCTGCTTCAGGCTGCCGCACTTCTCGCTGTGCTTGCTGATGGCCCCGTCCTCGGTGCCATCGCCCTCTCCCGCGCAGGCCGGAGGCCAACAAGAAGGGGGGGTCTTGTTCCAGGGCGTCGGAACGCCCGGCCCGCGCTACCTTGCTCTCCAACTTCTCCTCCAACGCCCGCGCCTCGGCGTCCATCGCCGCAATCTGTTCCAGCTTCTCTGGGGCGGTGCCGGCAGCCGCTGCCTTCAGCACGGCTGCCCAGGCAGCGCACAGCCGCGGTGCATACTGCCCCGCGCGCTGGGTTCTCCGCGTGCCCCGTAGTCCCAGTCCGAAGCCGGCGCTTCCCAGTTCTCCCTTTACCGCGGCACTGAGCTGGGGGGTGCCGCTGGGGACGCGACCTCCGCCTTCCAGGTTGGGAGGGGCTTGCGTGCTGATGGTGAAGTCAGGCGGAGTAGTGGGGGTGGAGGAGGGGGGTAGGGGGGTGCGAGTGGGGGGAGTGAGAGGAGTGTTAGGAGGGGGGGGGAGGGGAGGGGTGTGGGAGAGTGAAAGCGTGAGCTCGCTCCTCGGGGTCCTCACCGTAGTAGAGGGCCCACTGGTCTCAGGCAGCGGCGGAGTAGTGCTGCTTTGTGCGGAAATCGATCCTCGCCCAGCTGGGAAATTGTCTGGGGGGGCGGCCCGTGCGGTGAGCGGTCACAGCGGGATCATCCTGGTCGTTGTGGCCCCAGGTGACGGTGACACCGTCTTCGTCGAGGCCGTAGCACCCGCCGGCCTCGCTCAACTTGGTGCTGAGGTTGATCAACTCGCTGGCCTCGGTCTTGCTGAGCCGCATCCGCGCGTCGAGGTTGTAGGCTTCCACCTGGGCGTCCGTCAGATCGTACGGTAAGCCGCCCTCCAGCGTGCGATGCGTGTGCTTGCCTGTGCACCTCCTGGCCAGGATCAAGGCATAGGGGTAGAGCCCGAGTGATGCTAACCACCAGGTCCGCTTCTGGTACCGATGTTGTGGCTCGTCTGGTGGTGCGAGTCCCCACTCACACATGTCTATGGCGAGGACTCGGGCTCCAGTCGCGTGCATCAGGGCTCGCATGCAGGGGCGGTCCCACAGCTTAGGGTACCGGCCATCCCGCGCTGACGACTCGATGAGGAACTCCCGCCCCGCCTCGCAGCCCCGCTTCGCCCCTATGCACGCGAACTCCCCGAACACGTTGCCATCGATCTCGATTTGCCGCTCCCCAGTCCCATCTGGGCACTCGAAGGTCCTCGTCCCTCCTGCTGCTAGCTGCCAGGGGCAGTGGCTTACGCAGGGTGGGGCGAACTGCAGCACGTTGGCCTCGTCGGGACCTGGAGGCGCACTGAACTCTTGGCACAGGCGCTCGCGTACCAGCGGGTCGCGGATGTCGAACTGCGGCCTGGGATCCTTGCCGAGCAGAGGCTGCCCAAAATATTCGACAGACTCGCTGGTGGCGATGCCCGCGTTCTTCATAGCCTGCGTCCAGCGCCCCGTGCCAGCGAAAATCTCCCGAGTCCTGAGTCCCCACGCGAACGTGGGTCTTGATCGCAAAGGCTCCAGGTCCCCGAAGTCTGGGCAAGCCACTTCGGTGGGGAGCTCGACCACGGCGGGTGCCCCGCCGGCGGCTCTCCCACGCTGCTGCCGCTGCGCGGCAAGTGCTCGGCAGTGCTGGCACGGGGGAGGCTTTCTGGCCACCACTGGGCTGCTATCCTCTTCCGAGGCGAGGTATGTCTCCCAGCCCATGGTGGGGAGCTCCTTGAGGTCCTTCCCGCTCGTGGCCCAGGTGCGGATCAGCTCGTCTGCCACTTGTCTGCCCTCAGCTCCGGGCGGAGGGTGGAGAACACGCATGTGCCCACGATGGATGATCACGCGGCACTCTTGCTTGGGCTCCCCCGCCGGGGGAACCGTATTAATATCCAGGTGGCCCCAGTGATCTGCTCGCCATACTCCGAGTACCACTTCCTCCAACGCTTCGCACGGGAAGAGGGCGACGCACCGGAAGTCTTTGTCGTGGTCGCGATGCACCGCGTCATGGATGTGCATCCGGACCTCGGCTTCCCTGGAAGATATCCAGGGTGGGGCGTCGGCAAGGCCCGCGGCTGCGTCGGTAGCCTTCTCCAGGAGATCCCTGCGGATCTCAAGGGCCAGGTCCTTGACCTGCTGGGCGTCGGGTGGCGCCTCGAGCTGCACCCAGAGCTTGGCGGCCGCCAGGTGGAGTGGGAGGCACTGCCGTTCCTCCGAGACACCGGCGGGCACGTGTAATCTCTTCGCGACGCACTCGTCTAGGGGCAGCTGGTCCTGGCAGTCGAGGTAGTGCCAAGTCTGGCCCTGTACCGTGACCGAGCCCTGTCCCACCGACTTCTCAGCATTCCACCGCACTGGCGTTATGATGACGTCAGGGTCAGTTCCCAGGTTGCCAGCCTTCGCCCCGAGGCGGTCTAGCAGCTCACTAGCCTCGGCGGCCAGGGTAGGCCCGCCTTGGCGCGTCGCTTCAAGGAGCACTTGTTCAACAGAGAGCTCCTCCTCGCGCCCGCGGGCGCAGGCAAGACGTGCCAAGACATGTGACCGCATGTAGTCGCTGGCGTGGCTCACGGAGTCGAGCGCCCCGCTCTCCTGGACAGCCTCGAGCAGCTTTCGCTGGGCCAGGGCTCCCTCGTCCGTGCAGACACCTGTCCCAATCAGGGCCGGACTGTCGGCGCGTGGGTCCTCCAGCCAGGTAGCGTCGGGCCCTTGGGCAGCTTCGCGAAGCTCCGACTCAAAAAAGAAGAAGAAAAAAGGGGAAGAAAAGATAATAAAAAGATAATACAAAAAGATAATAAATTTATTAAAGTATCACATAAAAGAGAGAAAAGAACAAAATTAAGGAAAAAAATAATTTAAAAAGGAAAAAATAGGGAATATAAAACAAAATAAAAAATGAAAAAATAAAAAAAATAATAAAATAACGTAAAAATAAAAGAAAAATAAAAAATATAAAATGCAACAAAAAAACACCAATCAACACTAACAAAAAAAAATGAAGACAGGAAATGAAAAAAAAAGTGAAAAACAACTTCAAAAAAAACAAAAATAAAGAAAAAAACAAACAAAACATAAGTAAAATAATAAAAATATAAAAGCAATAGAAGAATAAAAAACAAAAAAATAGAAAAAAAAAAAAGCTCGGTGCGCTGGACCTCGGCATACTCGTCGGGCGGCGCCCAGCCTGTCTTGGTAGGTTGGCAGCTTGATCTCCTGGGCGTTCAGCCGCTTGCCCGCAGGGTATGCGGCTCGGGCGGAGCTGGCTTTCGGCTGGGCCTTGGCCTTAGGCTTCTTCTTGGGGGTGGCTCCGGCTCGCTGTTCTTGTGGCTCCGCGGCTGACTCATCTCCCTCTCCTCTGACCTCCCCAGCCTTGCCCGGGGCGCCACGCACCCCGTGCATCGAGTCGTTGAGGACGGTCTGGAGGTAGCGCTGCTGTCGCGGGCGCACGACCTCCTGGCAATAGCCCGCGGGGGACTCGAGGTCGAAGACGTTGGGAAAGACGAACGCTGGGCGTCCGTCCGACCGGGGAGCGAAGGCCACCATCTTGAGATCCTCCTTCCGAGGATTTTCCGTCTGCAGTACACGTAGGAGGCCCCGCTTCTTCTCTCGAAGTCGCTCACACCAGGTCGCCCACAGCTCCTCCCACAACTCGTAGATGAACTTGGGCGGGAAAGCGTGGTCGTCCTTCTCGCACTCCCGCGCGAGGGTCTCCAGGCAATCCAGGCGCTCTTTGACATGCTCTCGTCCGAAGACGAGCCCAAAGAACCTGGTCATGTTCTGGGCCTGCCGCTTCCACTGGTCGAAGACCACGGGGGCCCTTGGCCTAGGTTCCAGCTTCGCGTCGTGCGGCGCGCTGTACTTGTCGAACGCGACCGTCTTGCACGTCGGGAAATCCGCCACGGAGGCCGACCACGGGGCCAGGTTGTCTAAGCTGCTGCCGCCGAAGCTGAGCGAGGCGCATGCCATCGCGATCCGATTGGACACTGTCGTGGGCGTCTCGACGGCGAGCATCAGGGCCTTGTTCTGCTCACAAGTCCGGCGCAGGGCGTAGAACAGCTCGCGTCCAAGGACCTCGTCGCAAACCTCCACGGTCAGTTGGCCACAACCGCGCGCCAGGTAGACGTCCAACTCCTCGGCTCTCCCCAGCGCTGCCACCGTCCCTCGCTGGGCCGCCTTGTCACTCTGCCGGGCACTGGCAACCACTTCCAAAGCGTGGAGCATCCTCGCGGTGTTCGCGTCCAGGGTCGCTCCGGGCTGCGCGAGGCCGAACGGGTCGGCGCCCCCGCCTTCCTCCGGGGCTCCAGCGGCGTAGCGCGCTGGCGCTGTGGTCAGACCTGGGGGCAGGCCCAAGTCGCTGACCTCTCACACGTTTCGTGGCCCCGCAAGGAGCGCCACCGAAGGCCTCAGCCTCTCACGCGTTTGGTGGCCCCACAGGGAGTTCCACCGAAGGCCTCAGTGGCAAAGTGTTGCACCTGGTCCCCCCGCCCATTTCGGCACCCCCTTCGCATGTTAGGTGGCCCTACAATTGCAATGTCTTACATGGCCCCCCTTTTTCGGCACACCTCTCAAACGCTGCGGGGCACAACAAGTAGCTCCACCGAAGGCCTCAGTGGCAAAACGGTGCATGCGGTCCCCTGACTATTTCGGCACAGCCCGCGCCATTCACACGTTTGGTGGCCCCGCAAAGCGAGCTTCTAAGACGGAGCGATGAGATGGCCAGGGAGGGATTTTCATCCACACCGCAGCACGCACAGCCCGCCACTCCGAAGGCTTCGCGCCGCCAGCGGCGGCAGTCTGGGCTTCGCACGAGGGCCCTGGATCCCAGGGCGCACGAGGCTTGAAATCAACGAGGGCCAACTCCAGAAAAAAAACACCCCCAGGCCCCGCAACCTCGGTTCACACTTAAAGATTGGGATTTGGGAGGGTGGGGCGCCTTAGCATATTCAGATGGGCCAGGAGGAGGACGAGGACGGTGGAGACACTTGAGCAGCGGGCAGGCAGGGCGTGCGTCGGCGAAGCCGTCACCTCTGAGTCTGGCTCGTCCAGGGCCGCCGTGGCCTGGGAACCGTGGGATCCGATGACCTTCATGGCGGCCTCACCGGCCGCACTCCACGAACTGGTCTTGGGCATGCCTCGGATAATAACTGTGATATCATGTTTGGCGTCTCGTTCCACCTGCTCGACTTCTAGCGGTAGTTTCGAATTGTTGTATTTTGCTGCTGTATTTTGCCATGCTGTTACTCCAGGTCCACCGGTCTCTCCTCTGAATTTCGCCTATGGGACGCCTCTGGTACATAATGTCGTGATTTGGTCCGCTATGCCTCAGCGCGTGCATGGGCCCAATCCAGTTCAGATCTTTGTCCGCCAAGATCTTTCGCCATGCGGCTCCTGCCTTCGCAGCCGTCGCGTTGAACGCGAGCTCGTCCTTCGGCAAGGTCCGCGCTCGCTCTGCAATCTTCGTGGCGACCCCGAGGTCGTCGATAGCTACGCCTTGCTCCTGGCCGGTCTTCACGCCCTCTCCTCTGTGGCGTCGTCCGAGCAGGATCGCAACTTTGATTGACCTCGGGCCTGCTGGATCTCGATGGCTCACATGCACGTCCTCCGCTCTCAGCTGAAGCCAGTCCTGCTCTCGAAGATAGCAATCGTAGGCTAGCAAGAATGCTAGCCTTTCGCCCACGTGCCCCCCCTTAACTGCTTCTCGAGATATGTGGTAGATTGCTTCCACTGAAGCCGGGCCACCTTCTCACGTCTCCTGGTGCATCTCCCAGCTGTGCAACGCTCACAAGGCAATCAGCATCTCCGACTTCGATTCTGGGTAGATGCACATCAGGCCGCGGCGCAGCATTGTGCCTTTGTTCAAGGGGGCCCTCTCCGCGAAGCACCTGTTGTCCAGCTCTGCGGCCACCGTGGTGCCCCGCTCGCCTGGGCTGGGGAATGGGAGACGCTTCCTGTGCACGTCGCGAAGGAAAGGCTCCACTTCCATGATGTGCTGCACGTTGGAGCTGTCGTGCGCGGCATGGGTCAGCGGTCTGAGAGGCGGCTCTAGCTTGTCGTCTCCGAAGGAGCTCGTGCTGACGGGCTTCTCGATGGCTGCAATCTCGAAGGCTCTGGGACCGTTCTTCTTCATCGGGATGTCGGGTCGACGGCGAGCACTGTCTTGCCTCCTCGCACTGGAAGCCTTCTTCTTGAGCGAACCTTCTCTTCGACCTGATGGCCCACGCTGCTCCCGCGACCGGGCTGGCCCAAGAGGATCTGCAGGTCCTCGTCCTCGCTCTCCATGTCCTTTCCGTGCCACTCGTCTGCTTCGGCGCCTCGCGGCCCCCGGCTAGCGGCACTGGCGACGAACGCATCGCAGCGCGTCGTCGTGAGGCGCATCGGACCCATGGATGCCAGGCCTGAGCGCGATCGGCGCGCGTGCTCATTATGTCGATTTGGTCGCCTAGAAGCCTCTCGAACGGGTGCTCGGCATCCAGGGCGACCCTCTTCGGCTCGGCCTTCGTCTTGGTGCTTTCGGCGCTGCCGACGCTCTCTCCTCTCGACGGGCCGTCCGCTGGGTTCATGTCCGTAGGTGTCCACCTCAATGTCAGCCCCGCGCCCGTCGCTAGGGCGACGGCGCCAATCTTCCTCAACTGCGTCATCGGCGGGCGAGACGAGCTCCGCATTTTCCTCGCCGCGCCGACCGTCACCATCGAGTCGCACAGAACCAGACATCGACGGAACCAGCACTTGGACGATCTGCACTTATGCCTCGCCACAGAGGTCACTGTCCGCATCCCCTGCACATTGATGCGGCCTTTCGCATGCCCGCACTCCTCTCCGTGATAGGTGCCATCTCGATATATCCGCCCAATGGTCCATGGCTGCTTTCGGCCTCTCCGGGGGGCTCCGAACTTCTCGGACTCTCCAGTCGCGGATGGCCAGCCCCTTCGCGTCGATCGCCTGCCGCGCCAGCTTCGCATATGCGCCGCAGAGACCTGGGGGGCGCGCCGCAGCGAGGCGCGTCCACAGCTGGCCTTCGGAGTTCCGTCCTCGCAGTTCACGATGTTGATAATCCCTCGAGCAGCGGCAGGCGAGCCCCTTCAGCGCTGCCGCGCGGGTGGGCAGGCGGGTCGGCTTCAGCCACTTGGCCCCGATGGCCCAGTGCACTATCTCCACCGCGAAGACGCACGCCTAATCCATCAACTTCATCCCCACGCCTGCTGCCAAACGCGCGACGCATGGAGATCTCCGCCTGCGCGAGAGCGCCCCCCTCTCGCACCCTCCGCACCTGCTGAGGCGATGGGCCAGGGGGCCCCCGAACCCAGCGGCCAGGGGCTCGGATGGTAAGCCGGCGCGCCCGAGAGAACGACGAGCAAGGAGGAGCCATGCGAACCAGGCAGAGCAGCCCGCCCAGGATGGCTTGGCATGCGACTTCGACGAAGGATGGGCCCATCAGGTCGCGCCGCGGGTGCTGCGCGCTGTCCACGAACAGGGCCTCGCACTGGCACTCGCTCCGCACTTCCTCGCCGAAGCCGCCGTGGCCCGAGAACGCGTCGGCCGCGCTGCGCTGGGGCGCCACCTCGCTCTCGCCAGTCACCTGATGGATACCTCGCTTTGAGCGCCCCATCGCGTCGCCGCTCAGCAGCTCCTCCTCCTCTTCGCCCCTCGCCATGTCGTGCAACTGCTGGACCCCCCACTGCCTGTGGACTTCCGCCATCGCTTCGTCCCGCGACGCTTCGGTCTCCACTGCTCCTGGGCCTGTCCTGCTCGCGTCCGCGGCGAACACCGTCTCGCTCCACTGAGCCCCCAGGTGCGCGCGCATCAAATGGGCTAGGTGGCACAGTATGTGGGGCTCGTTTAGGGCGCTTTCCCACAGCTCGTGCCGCCCTTGATCCCCGTCGCACTTCGCCACGAACTCGCAGCGCGAATCCAGCGGGCAGGAGGCGGAGCGGCAACGCATCTCTAACCATACCCAAGAGCCCACTATCCGCGACAGCTCCTGAGACGTGGCGCGCCCTCGAGCTAGCAGAGCCCCAGTCGCTCCGATCAAGTTCCGGACTATTTCCCTCGCGGCCGTCAGGCGGCAGGGCTTCTCGGCGATCGTCGCCAAGGGGGAGGGGCGCGGCGCCCCCCGCCCCGTCCTCGCGCATGCCCAGCCCGACCTCTGCGAGCCTCGGGCTGGCGACCTCCTTCACCGTGGCCACAATCGTGGACTCGCCCTCGATCGCCAGAGCCAAAAAAACAAAATCGCCCAAGATGAGGGCCCCCTCCGCGAAGCTGAGGGACACCAGGCCGCGCGCAATCTGGCCGCGACTCGGGGGGCCAGGCAGGTCGCAGATCATGTCTTCCAGCGCTCCGTGGCAGATCGCTGGAAACTAGCCGAAACCCATGGGCATCGCAATCAGGCGCAGATATCGGCATCCTCTCGGCACGGTCGGAATTGGTCGATCGACGCGCCCCCGAAAACTATGCGGGGCCAGAGTTCCGAACAAATCTTGCGCCCGCGGAGGAAACCGAACGCGCCCCCCGCGCATCGACTTCAAAGCCCTGCCCTGCGCCGCCTCGTCCGACGGGTCGAGCTCCGCCATCGCCATTGGCGACCCAGGGTTGATGCGGGGGGGGCCTTCGGAAGCGCTAGTTCACGCGCCCCAGGTCCCGCGCAGGCCTCAGCGCGAACTTCCCGTCGTCGCGCATTTTCCATCGCGAAGAACACGGCCACCTCCGACCTGCAGACGCCGGTGAATCCCGGCGCCCCAGACCCGCGCAGCCTCGCCGCGAAGTCACTAAAGGACCATCACAACCAAAGAGGAACACTCTAAAGTGCATAAATACATATCAACAAAGAAATAATGCACATAACAACATAAAAAATAAAATACAGAGAGATACGCCTACCAAAGGAACAAAAAAAAAAAACAAAAGCAAGTAACAAAAAGTGCAAATAGGATAATAAAAAAAGCAACAAACACTTAAATCCAGAATACAAACAACAAAAACCCCAGATGGTAAAATACAATAAACAATATAAACATAGAAGATAAACCACACAACAAAAATAACACAGAGCACAACAAAAATATACAACAAAAATCAGAGTCCAGAGGCCATCAAAACAAACCATGAACACACATAAAGGATAACTAATGGAGCCTCGCCGTAACTTGGTGGCGTAAGCTCGGGTCGTGTAGCTCGCGGCGTTTCTCCGACGTCCGCCTCGCCCGACTTGACTCGCGTCAGGGCCCATCTCCCAAAAAAAAAATCGAAGTAATACCAGCCGTCAGCGAGACCAGCTTGGACGTCGCATTGCCTCCTCCCCCTCAAGTGGCAAAAACGCATCGCCGCTCGCGAGGCCATGACATACCCTCGTTCCGGCACCCTGTCGTCGTTGTTCGATTGCACAAAAATCCCACAAAGGCCCGACCTTGCGGCGCACAAGTCCGCTCGAAAGCAGACTCGGCGTCGGAGGCGCACGGCGTGCATCTTCAGGTCGCGGCCCTCTCGGTGGCACTGCAACGCTCTCTCGGAGATCCTCCGTGGCAGCTCGTGGCTCATCGCACACTCGTTCGCGCTGCCCCATGCGGCGTCTCGAAGTCGGTCGTGGCAGCCAGTCGTCAAAAACGTCGAGGACCTCGCAGCCGCGCTCGCCCTGCCTCTGATCGCCCCCCCCTGGGCCGCCCGAGATCTCGATCGCCCCGAAGCCGACGCCGTAGGCTCGGGGGGGCTGAAGAGCGGCAGCGCCTCCAGCGGGTCCCTGGCTCGACCGTCGGACGGGAACTCGCACTCCGCTCTCGTCGCGATGAGAAGCTAGAAGAAAATTACGCTGCTGCGCACGCAGGTGAGGTTAGCTGCTGTCAAGGCCGCGGCAGCAGCTTGGACGCGCCCGGCCTGGGCCTGGCGCCTGAACTTCAGCACCCCGTCGCCTGCTACTCGTCTGTCCTGGGGGCCGCATTCTTGCGGTCGCTCAGCTGGTCGAGGGGCTTCGCCAGCAAGGTGCGGCGGGCCGGCCTCTCCCGAAGATCCCTCGCCACCCCGTCGATGAACAAGCCATCCTGGTCGCTTTTGCTTGCGTCGAGTTCCTCCAGCGCAGTGTAATTCACTCTTGACTCCCAGCCCTGCTCGGCGCCATTTGGGGGCTTCCAGTCGCTCCTCCGCTTCGCGTTCTCGAGCGCCCGCCCGACCCCGCGCGCCCTCCGCGCGGCGAGCTCCGTCGTCTCCTACTTGATCCAGTCCGCGGGCACCTCGACCATGGACCTGTCGATCATCGCGCCGATGAGCAGCATCTCCACCGCCGCGCGGTCGCCGCCCAGCTGCCGGGGGCGAATCATCTCGCGCATGGCCGACGCGGCGGTCGACTCGTTCCTGCGCGGCCTTGCCGCCGTCGAAGGAGCGACCCCTGCCTTGACGCCGCCTGGGATCGTCCGGCTCGAACTCGGGGAGAACGCGTTTAGCTTCTCCTTGGCATGTCCTCGAACGAATCGCCTGGGCCTCGGACCGGGGCCCCCACCTCGGGATGCTGGACCGATGCCTCGGGCGCTGCCGTAGGTGATCCTGCTGTCGCTGCCAAGCTGTCGCTTTGCGCGATCTCTTTGTGGCGGTCCAAGCGGTCGAAGGGGCGGGGCATCATCTGGTCGCGCTGAGAGCCCTCGCCGGGCTCCACACTGCCAGTGAGAGACCCCAGTAGCTTGCTCGAAAACTCCACCGCTGTCGGCGCCGCCGGCGGCGAAGCCGCGCTCTTGGCCTCCAGCGCTGACAGCCTGTCCGTGATTGCGCTCAGCTGCCTGGTCATCTCGTGCTCCACGGACTCCTCCTCCTCGCCGTCAGACACCGCGACGCCTTCGTCGCGATGGGTAGAAGCCCCAGAGGAGCTTGGAACAGGGCTGCCAGACCAGGGGAGCATCCCCTGCCACGTTGACCCCGTCTCGGTCTCCTCGGTCCGATCCGGATGCCGCGAACGCCGTCCGCGGCAGCACGAGCCTGTCACGCCGATCACGAACATTATGCCCACGGACATGTACCGCGGCTCCAGTACCCCCGATTTGTGGATCCCCACTAGCTGCTCGCATTCCCCCCTGAAGCCATCCACCGTCTCCACCGTCTCCTTGGCGCTGTTGTACACCCACTTCGTCCACTCCACCGCGTTGAAGTAGGCGCAAGCACTCCACGACACGAAGGCCGATCCCGCGAAGCCTCCCAAGCTCCGTCGGGCCCAGACGTAGCCCACGACGTTGCTCGCTACCTTCGTCAGCCACGTCACGAGGTGACGACGATGGGTCTTCTTGCCCGTCAAGTTCTTCCGACTGAAGTCGCGGGTGATCGTAGCTGTCGTCGTCATGCTTCCCGATGTTCTCATTCGATCCGCCGCCTCCACCGCCATAGCCTTCTCGCGAGCTGACATGCCCCGGAAAACTCCGTGGTCCACGCCCGCGAACTTGGTGGACCGAACCATCGCCTTCACTGCCAGGTCGATGACCTGGAGCCTTCCCGTCGGGCCGATCGCCACCCAGCGGCACTCGCCTGACGTCGTCGTGAACCTCGTCACCAGCAACATGATGAGGCCCTTCTTGTCGTCGAACCTCGGTCGGTAGTACACTCTGCTCAATCGCTGCAGTGGCATCGGCGAGGAGACCTCCGTCTCCTGCTCGCTCGAGGGCTCCTCGCACTCCGCCTCTTTAGCGTCCTCGACGCTTTGCTCGTCCCAATATTAGGCTGAGAACTCCTGGGCAACGTAGTCCACCCAGTTCTCCAAGGCCTCCTCGCGCACCGGCGAGGTCCCCAGCACGCACGTGGCGAACCACGAGAGCTTTGTGGTTGGAGTGGCCGCCCGCTGGGGCGGCGCGCGGCATTCCCATGCGGAAGCTTTCATTTTTAGCATATGCGCCTCTTGAGCTATCACAGCGTCCACGACGGCTCAAGAGGCCCCGAAGAAGGCTCCAAAACGGCCCAAGAGAACACTAAGACGGGCCAAGAAACCCTCTAGACGGCCCCAAAGGGCCCTGGGGCGCCCTCAGCTGGGGGGCCCGAGGGGAATCCGAACGTACATTTCGAGCCTTCGGCTCCACGACGCCTCCAGATTGCTCTATGAAGCCCCCAAGAAGCCCCGAGAGGCCCCGAGGGAGCCCCGAGAGCCCCAGACGGCCGCACACGCTTCC
Source organism: Prorocentrum cordatum (assembly GCA_963575745.1). NCBI lineage: Eukaryota > Dinophyceae > Prorocentrales > Prorocentraceae > Prorocentrum > Prorocentrum cordatum. The sequence continues at coordinate 20,665 of CAUYUJ010000559.1, forward strand.
CGGGAGTCTCCAGAGGCCCGACAACTGCTCCAAGACGCCGCCGAAGGCCCCCCGCGAGACCCCATCACCTATCCGAATGGCCTCAGACCCCAACCCCAATCACGGTGGCGGGAGGGGCCGAAGGCCATTCCATAGACATTCCTGTCTAGTATTTTGACAGATGTCCGCCGTCTGTGACCTTGGGTTTCCCCCCGGTTCCCCATGCGTGCACGGCGAACGCTAACCTTGTTAGCCGAAGAAAACAATGACCCCAAGAAGCATCCACCAGGACTATGACACTGCCCCCCCTAGTCCACCGATAACGTTCTCACGAGACCACAGCACGAAGTCCAGATCGTCACTTGTCCTTCTCCTCGTCTTGCTCCTCCCCCTCCTCCTCCTCCTCCTCCTTCCCCTCCTCCTCTTCCCCCTCCTCCCTCCACCCCCTCCCCCTCCTCCTCCTCCTGTTCTTCCTCCTCCTCCTCCTCCTCCTCCTCCTCCTCCTTCTCCCTCCTCCTGCTCATCCTTGTCCTCCCCCTCCTCCTTCTCAGCTATCTCCCTGTCATCGGCTTCGTCTTCCTTCTCGCTCGCTCCCTATCCTAGTCCTACTTCGGGGGTCTCCTAGGCGTGTGAGAGTGCTCTCCCCATCCCCCCCAGAAAGCCCCCCCCACCCCCCCCTCATGGGGGGATAAGAAAGCTCCCCGACGACCACCCAAGAGGGCCCCAAGACGCACCCAAGACGCTCCAAGAAGGCCCCGAGTCGCTGAAAGATCGCTCTAAGATGCCCAAGACAGCCTCCAGACGGCCCAATATGCCCTCATTACACACCAAGGATCCACCCTCTCGCTCTCATCAACATCACAATCACCCAGGACGCCCACCAAAATCATAGGAGACAATCTACACTTAGGAGGGTCAGTGTGGTGTAAGCCTGTAGATCATCTCTGGCTGGATGTTCACCCAAGAAAGCAAACCCGAGGAGAGAGCCAAGGACTTGAGGTGGGCCCATGCCCAAGAGGGCGGAACTCTCACGAAAAACCTACGGAGCGCGCTCCACCGCTTGCTGATCAGATCGTCAGGGGGCCTGGGGAGATAGGGGAATCAAGAGTCAATCCGACGACTGACTAGGGAGGGCCTGAAGTCAGGAAGCACGGAGATCCGACGCGACCAAGCGAACACTCGATGTTGGCCGCGGCGGCCGTCAACCGCGGCAATACGAGGCTCCGCATTGGCCGCCGTAGCGCTCTCTTGCCAATCACGGGGTGAGCGGTCGGAGGAAAGAGAGGCAACGTACTCTGCAGTGCTAACCCTGTTCTTCCACACGCATGGGAGTATATGCCGACGGCGCCCTTAAGAGGCCCATACATCCTAAGATATTGTTGTAGCTGTGTGAGTGCGGCCATCCGCCCGCCCCCCCCCGCCCCCAGAATATGGTGCGCTGTCCGCTCAGCTTCCGCAGCGGCGGTTGTGTGGAGCAGGGAAGGGGTGGCGGAGGGAAGCCGTGATCCGATGCCCAGAAGCTCAGGTAAAGAGACGAAGTTGAGAAGGAGACGCAGGTGGTGTGGAGGATGTGGCGCGCAGCAGAGAGAACAGCAGCGGGGAGAGGGAAGACTTAGGAAACATAGTGGCACACCGACAGTATCCCCAAGCCAGTCTCTGCGGGAGCCCTGGTAAGGGACGTTGCTTGGATCCTTGTCTTCCATTTTAGCGTCGCCGCCGTTCCACTGGCCATCCAGACCAACCTCGGGGCCGACCAAGGTTCCAAAAGAAAGGTCGCAACCGGCTATCTTGAACACGCCCCAGAGCGGGACCAAAATCTGGAGAAACTGGTACACTTGACGGGCACTGGCTTCCGTGAAACGCTGCCCAAATGGGACTAGCACGCACTTGGCAAGCTGAAGCTCGAGAATGGCGACCCCTTCAGCAGCGACAAAGGGCGGGACCAGGAGGAGGGTGAGGAGGAGGACCCGGACGAGAAGAGGAGCAAACCTGAGTGTGAGCACCCAAGAAGCCACACCTGGCCATGTATTTGAAATCGGCAGGTTTTCTCGCCAGGCGGAATGACCCCCTGGCATGGCCTAATATTGTTCAAACATGGCAGAAAAAGACACCAAGGTGGTCCCAAGGTAGCTTCCAACATGCCTCGGAGAACCCACGTACCGCCATCAGGAGGCTCTAAGGGGGCACGGAGCCTTTCCACGACACCTCTCAAGCTTTTGAGCAGCCGAAGGGGCTTGAATGGTTATGACATGCTCACCTTTTCGCACTCGGAGGGGGTTCTGAGGGGCCTCAAGACTCGCTGGGCTTCTGAGACCTCAAGAGAGAGAGAGAGAGAAAGCAAGTTTGGCTTGTCTTGGGGCCGTCTGGGGGCGTCGGAGTGCCCTCTGGGGATTGTGTGTGGCCGTCGTGTGCCGTATGGTGCCTCTTCGGGGGCCCTCTTGGTCGTGGCGGCATCTTGGACGCATCGTAGCCCTTCGTGGGCTATCTTGAGCCGTTTTGGCGCCGTCTTGGGGATTAAACGAATCACTGGTACCACCGGGGGCCAATGGCCCAGATATTGCCCACTGGAGGCCCAAGAGGGACCAAGAGAAGCTCTAAGAGGGCCTCAGGGGCGCACAAGCGCGCCCCACGAGCGCCCCAAGAGGACACCATGAGGCGACGCTTCGGGCTCCGACGGAGGCGGGCAAATTGACATTGGCGCCGCCCTTCTTATCCATCGATATCCTCCAAATCTATGAGTTGTTTGTCTGACAGTGCACGTGGGATCGGCTACCATCTTCCCTATGATTGGTTTTTCTACGCCACTGTACACTACACTCCAAGTGCGTTTTCCCAGCCGCCCTGCTCGGAGAGTTGCCACTGTGCACCTCTTCTCTGCCTACGCGTCCCTACAGATGCTTGGCTTCGCGCGTGCGCGCAAGCGTCCTCCAAGAGTGTGCCAAGAGGGCATCCCGAATTGCCCCGAAAGGGCCCCAAGATTGCCCAAGTGAACCTCCCAAACGCCCCCATCTCGAAAGATAAAGTATCCCAGTGCGACCCTACCTAGGAGTTGGAGCCCCTAGGAAAGCAGCATTAGTAGTAACGGTAAAGCTAAGCTAAAGCTAAGCTAAAGCTAAGCTAAAGCTAAGCTAAAGCTAAGCTAAAGCTAAACTAAAGCTAAGCTACAGCTAAGCTACAGCTAAGCTACAGCTAAGCTACAGCTAAGCTACAGCTAAGCTACAGCTAAGCTACAGCTAAGCTACAGCTAAGCTAACGCTAAGCTAAAGCTAAGCTAAAGCTAAGCTAAAGCTAAGCTAAAGCTAAGCTAACTCTAAAGCTAAAGCTAACCTATGCTATGCTATGCTATGCTGAGCTGAGCTAAGCTAAACTAAGCTAGGCGAGGCTAAGCTAAGCTAAACTACGCTAGGCTAGGCTAAGCTAAGCTAAACTACGCTAGGCTACGTTAAGCTAGGCTAAGCTAAGACGAGATAAGCAACGCTAAGCTAAAGGAACGTCACTGGGGGAACCGCGGGGCGGATGCCGGGGGAACCGCCCGGGGCGAGGAACACTGCCCGGCCCTTTAAGCTTATAAAGTAAGAACCCTTCTAGGCAGAGCCCAGGTAGGGAACAAACATATGGATGGTTGGCTCCTGGGCCTGCTCTGGCTCATGCGTGGGCGGCCGAGCGTGTTTTCTGGCGCGCAGCTCCCGCGGCGTCCAAAAGGCGGGCCGCCGGCCGCGCTGCGCCGCTGGCGCCCGCTTTCCTCTCACGAAGTGCGCACGGCCGCGGCTTCGCCGGTCCTATCTGCCGAGCGGCCCCATGAGCAGGGCGTCGAACGGGTCGGCGCTCGGCGGCTGTTGGGCCGGCGGGGGCGGCGGCGGCGGCGCCCCTCCTGGCGAGATCGGCCGCGACGAACAGGTCGAAACCCAACGCTTCAAGCTCTCACAACTACTGCGTGTGCTACACAATCTCCTACTGAGCCCAGCCGTGCTGCACCTTGCCGCCACGACGAAGAAACAGCAGCCAAAGTTGCGAAGAGGGGGAAGGATGGGGAGACGAGAGGAAGGAGGCCTGGCAGGAGGGGCGAGGAAGGGAGAGGAAGGGAGCGGTGAGAGAGAGAGAGAGACAGAGAGGAATACCCAAACAGGTGGGGATGGGCAGAGTGGGATCACGAGGAGTCTCGGAGGCCAATCGAGGCGCGGCCTTGCCGTCGGGGAGCTGCGACAGCGCCCGCGGCGCCGGCGAGGGGATCTCCAGGCGGCCAGCCCACCCCAACCGCGGCGCCAGCAAGGGGGTCCCGAGGCGGCCAGCCCGTCCCAGCGCCTTAGACATCCAACGCTTTCTTGCAGTGGTCGTCTTGGTTCGCCCTCACAATTGTCGTCGTCGTCGCTTCCGCAATCGTTTCGACAACGATCGTCGACTTCGCCGATCCCACCACTGCTGTCCTTGCCTCCATCGCCATCGCATCATCATCATCATCATCATCATCATCATCATCATCATCATCATCATCATCATCATCATCATCATCATCATCAGCATCAGCATCATCATCATCATCATCATCATCATCATCATCATCATCATCATCATCATCATTACCATCATGCACCATACTGTTCATGATCAGAACTACTTCTTCCCCCCAAAAACAATGACCTCACCAAATTTGTTTCCGGTACCATCTCGTGTGCTTTTAGCGGGGGCAAGTCGGAGAAAGTGGTTCCAGCACTCTGCAACATGTGGAATCATGTGGAAAGAAACATTGTGGAAGCACCCGCTGGAAGCCCGTGTCAACATGTGGAGCACAGATCGGGCCAGCAACGCACCACGACCAGGGGCGACCGACACACCAGCTTGGCACGGGGCTGGTGGCGCACCAATACCCAACCAGGCCTAGTTCGAGGCCTAGCCAAGGGGTGCAATACATGGTCGACACACGCAAAAGGGGAATCTCGTACGCACCTCCTACAACGTTCACCGGTCGGGATACCGCGGGATCAAATTTTCCATGGGGCACTTGCTGGCAGTCGGATTGTTCATGTGGTAGGCCCACTGCAAGTACGCACCAAAACCGTACAGATACCTGAGCTTGTCGAGGGCTCAGTAGGCAAGGCAGAGCTGGCCAGAACCACTGACGCACCAGTCCGACCTGGTGCCACACTACTACGCCACCGATAAGAGATCACAACCGTGCTGCCCATCCCTTAACCACTGCCGCCATAACGGCGTAATGGAAGTGCACTCGAAATATCAAATGGCCGAGTGGACCAATCGCCCCATGGTCGGGTCACAGGTGTGCCTGGCGCACTTGACCGAGGGATCGATCCATTAGCCTTTGAAGGAACTCTCCACGGGCCAACTGGCTCGTTGTGCTTGACGTGGCTGGCCAGGACGGCCCAAGACAGGTCGACGACCCAGCCCAAGGGATCTAACCTCTGCAGACACTTCCAAAGGTCCCAAGGCGTCCCAAGGCGGTCCGACCCCTGAACAAGTCTGGGACATGGTGGTCAGAGGTTCCAGAAGGGGCTCCGTGCAATCAATAAATCTCACCCATCACCACCCAAGGTGGTGCAGGAATGTGTCCGAATGCTGGGACAGCACCGCTGGAAGACACCATACGGGCCCCGAGCAGCCATCCTACGCTCGCTTTCTCACCCCATGCCTGGCCGGGCGGCCGAGGCCGCCGAGGGGATGCGAGGGGAGGGGCGCATCATGTTCGTTCCTAGCCGAGCGAGGTCCGCAGGAGCCGAGCGCCGAGTGCGGCATTCGGAGGGGTACAGGGGTGAAGACTCATCGACACCATCGTCAACATCGCCGTCGCCACCGCCCTCTTTATCTTCATCGTCATCATCATTCGCCACCGTGCTGTACAGCAGTTCTAGCGTGTGTGCGTGAGTGAGTGAGTGAGTGAGTGAATGCGTGTGTGCGTGTGCGTGTGCGTGTGTGCGTGTGTGCGTGTGCGTGTGCGTGTGTGTGTGTGTGTGTGTGTGTGTGTGTGTCCGTTATGTCCTCGTTTTGAATCTTCGTTATGTCCTCGTTTTGAATCTGCAGCGCCGCGGGTCTCCTCCCCTTGGCATCCTCTTCCCTTTTCGCATTTCGGCACACCCTTGTTTCGTGGCCCCATAAGCAGCTCCACCGAAAACCCTCGAGGCTGCGTCCGCATGCGGCCCCGCCTGTTGGCAGAGCCCTCACACGTTTAGTGGTCCCTTAGGGAGCTCCACCGAAGGCCCCGGTGTCTGCGTCCGCATGCGGCTCCGCCCCATTTCGGCACACCCTTCGCACGCGGACTGGACTCACTGGGAAGCTCCACCGAAGGACCGAGTGCCTGTGTCCGCATGCGACCCCGTTCCATGTCAGCACATCCCTCACACGTTTCGTGGCCCCATAGGAGGGAGCTCCACCGAGATGCCCCAGTGCCTGGGTCCGCATGCAAACCCGCCCACGTTCGGCAAAGCCATCACACGTTTCGTGGCCCCATAGCGAGCTCCACTGAAGGCCCATATCGCTGTGTCCGCATGGCGTGGGGCGGTCCTGCTTATAGCCGCCATCTGTTTACAGAAGGGTTTGTTTTGCCAAGCTAAACTCAATCATCGATACCTGATTCCCCCGGAGTAATCCCACCAGCTCTCTGGGCTGAGTGGTTTAACGATCAGTTCCAGCGACTCTCTCATCACTCCCTTGAACTGGGCTTGGCGGGGCTGGCGGGAAAGCGAACACCTATATATATATATGTATATATATATATATATGTATATATAATCCGCCGACTCTGTCGGCGTGTGTGAGGGGCTTGTCCGTTCAAGTCGTCATCTCCGTCATTCGTTGGTCGTCGTCTCTGTCGCCCCCTTTCCCTGCCTCCCCCCTTTCCCTGGGCTCGTCGAAGCTCCCCCCTTTCTCAGGGACCTCCTCAGCGCGCCAGCCAAAGCGAAGTTGAGCAACGTCGTAGTTGAGTCGAAGGGAAGCCCCTTCCCTTCGATCCCTCCCCCGCTGGGCGGGGTCCCTGGGGGTGGGTGGTCAGACGCCCCCCTCGGGAGTCCGGGAGCCCAACAAAGCCTCAAGACGGGCCAGGAGTGCCCCAAGAGGCCCCAAAGACAGTCCAAGAGAACCCCGAATCGCCGAACGATCTGTCCAAGATGCCTTGACGGCCTCCAGACGGCCCAAGAGGCCTGGAACGCGCCCCAAGAGGCCTCTAGGAGCTTTCCCACGAGAGCCCCAAGAGGCAAAATTAATGGATTTCCCGTACGTGTTTGACAGATTTTGGCGTTCTTGCCTCTTTCGCTTCCCGACGCGCTAAGGCGGCCCAAGAGGCCCCCAAGATCGCCCCGAGACGGCCCAAGAGGCCCCCAAGAGGGTCCCCTCACGGCCGAAGAGGGCCCCAAGACGGCCCAAGGCGCCTTCAAGACGGCCCAAGAGGCCCCCAAGACGGCTGCAGGAGAGTGCCCAGACGGGGGACCCGAACGGACATTTCGAGCTCTCAGCCCCAAGAAGCCCCCAAGAGGCCCCGAAGAAACCTGAAGAGGACCCAAGAGGCTCCCAAGGGGCCCCCAAACTGCCCCAAGACAGACAACCCAGGAGAGCCACACATTGCCCAGGAGGCATCCAAGAGCGCCTCGAGACGGCGCAAGAGGAACCCTGGACGGCCCAAGACGGCGTCAAGAGAGACCCAGGCTGTCCTAAGAAAACCTCTGGCCTCCTCCTCCTCTTCCCCCTCCTCCTCCTCCTCCTCCTCCTCTTCTTCTTTTTCTTCTTCGTCTTCTTCTTCTTCTTATTCTTCTTCTTCTTCTTCCTCCTCCTCCTCCTCCTCCTCCTCTTTTTCCTCCTCCTCTCACCCCCCCCTCTGCTCCCCCTCCTCCTTGTCTCCTTTGCCTCCTTTTTCTCCTCTTGCTTCTCCTCCACATCCTTCTCCCCTCTCCTCTTCCCTCATCCACCTCCTCCGCCCTTCCTCCACCTCCCACTCATCGTCCTCCCCCTGCCCCCCCTCGTTTTCATATCCGTCGTTCTCAGGGTCGGGGTCACCGGCTGTAAGGCCTTTGCAACATCAGCTTGCTGGAGCCTGGACCACCATTCGCGCCCCTTCTTCGGGGCGATCCAGTGGCCACGGCCTCGAGACGTGGTGGCCTCGCGGCCGCGGCATCCTGTCTGCCAACGACTGTCTGCGAAGCTGGTGAACACTTTCAAGCAAGGGGCACACATGGCTCGAGCTGAGCCCACGGTGTAGGCCCCACATTTCAAGCATTGAGCTACCGAGAACCCTGCAACTACCCACCGGTCGGAAGAAGTAGGTAGAAACATGAAGTAGGAAGGCGGAAGAAGTAGATTGCATTCGGGGCCGCCCAAAAAAACAACAACAACAGCAATTACAAGAAGTAGATTACAAATTTCCGGGCCCTGTCTCAGCGGCGCGCAGTAGCGCTAGGTCGCTCGGTTCCTCGGATGGCCCCATTCCTTGGCTGGTTTCGGTTGTTCTGGCTTGTTTTCGTTTGTCCCGGCCCCTCGGCTGGCCAAATGCGTTGGGTGTGTTTGCTTTTGTTTGTTTGGGGTTTGGTTTGTTTTCGCTTGTCCGTCGGCTGCGCTGGTCGCACCAGGCTCGCCCGCCGCCCCGCGGGCGCTCGGCCCCTCGGCTGGCCCAATTCATTGGTTTTGTTTGTGCTGGTTTGTTTTCGCTTGTCCGTCGGCTGCGCTGGTCGCCCCAGGCTCGCCCGCCGCCCCGCGGGCGCTCGGCCCCTCGGCTGGCCAAATTCACTGGTTTTGTTTGTTTCTGCTTGTTTTTGCTTGTCCGTCGGCTGCACTGGTCGCCCCAGGTTCGTCCGCCGCCCCGCGGGCGCTCGGCCCATCGTTTCTTCCGAGTCAGGGTCGCCCAGGCTCGCCCGCCGCCCCGCCGGCGCTAGGCCCCTGGACTGGCTCCTTTCACCGTTTCGTTGTTTTTGTTTGTTTTCGCTTGTCCGTCGGCTGCACTGGTCGCCCCAGGTCCGCCCGCCGCCTTTCGGTCGCTCGGCCCCTCGGCTGGTTGAATTCACTGGTTTTGTGTGTGTTTTGTTTGTTTTCGCTTGTCCGTCGGCTGCGCTGGTCGCCCTGCGCACGCCCGCCGCCTTTCGGTCGCTCGGCCCCTCGGCTAGCCCCATTCCCTGGCTTTCTGTGTTTCTGTTTGCTTTCGCTTGTCTGTCGGATGCACTGGTCGCCTCAGGCCCTGCACGCAGGCCTTTCGGTCGCTTGCGCGCCTTCGGCTGGCACATTTCAATGTTGGTTTTGCAGACAGTGTTGTGCTTTAAATAGGTGCATTGTTGACCAATAAACGCTTACCTTTATGTGTTTTGTTTTTTATTTGTTTTCGCTTCTTAGGACTTGGTGACATCTGCGTATGCAGCTGTTCTGATTCTTTGGTGGCCGCCATGATGTCTATAGGTGGGCTGTGGCTTTGAATATGACTGTTGCCCAACGCAGTTTTGGTCCAAGTAATTGTCCGTCGGCTGCACTGGTCGCCCCAGGCTCGCCCGCCGCCTTTCGGTCGCTCGGCCCCTCGGCTGGCCCCATGTCCTGGCTTTCTTTGTTTCTGCTTGTTTTTTCGCTTGTCCGTCGGCTGCACTGGTCGCCTCAGGCCCGCCCGCCGCCCCGCGGTCGCTCGCCCCCTCGGCTGGCCAAATGCGTTGGTTTTGTTTGTTTTGTTTGTTTTCGCTTGTCCGTCGGCTGCGCCGGTCGCCCCAGGCTCGCCCGCCGCTGTTCGGTCGCTCGGCCCCTCGGCTGGCCGAATTCCTTGATTTTGTTTGTTGTTGTTCGTCTTCGCTTGCCCGTCAGCTGCGCCCGCCGCCCCGCGCCCCGCGGTCGCTCGGCCCCTCGGCTGGCCCAATTCACTGGTTTTGTTTGTTTTTGCTTGTTTTCGCTTGTCCGTCGGTCGCCCCAGGTTCGCCCGCCGCCCCGCGGGCGCTCGGCCCCTCGGCTGGCCCAATTCATTGGTTTTGCTTTGTCTTGTTTGTTTTCGCCTGTCCGTCGGCTGCACTGGTCGCCCCAGGCCCGCCCGCCGCCCCGCGGTCGCTCGGCCCCTCGGCTGGCACCATTCATTGGTTTTGTTAGTTTTGGTTTGTTTTCGCTTGTCCGTCGGCTGCGCTGGTCGCCCCAGGCCCGCCCGCCGCCCCGCGGTCGCTCGGCCCCTCGGCTGGCCCAATTCACTGGTTTTGCTTGTTTTTGTTTGTTTTCGCTTGTCCGTCGGCTGCGCTGGTCGCTCTGCGCGCGCCCGCCGCCTTTCGGTCGCTCGGCCCCTCGGCTGGCCCCATGTCCTGGCTTTCTTTGTTTCTGTTTGTTTTCGTTTGTCCGTCGGCTGCACTGGTCGCCTCAGGCCCGCCCGCCGCCCCGCGGTCGCTCGGCCCCTCGGCTGGCCAAATGCATTGGTCATGTTTGATTTTGTTTGTTTTCGCTTGTCCGTCGGCTGCACTGGTCGCCCCAGGCCCGCCCGCCGCCGCTCGGTCGCTCGGCCCCTCGGCGGGCCCAATTCACTGGTTTTGTTTGTTGTTGTTTGTTTTCGCTTGTCCGTCGGCTGCGCTGGTCGCCCTGCGCACGCCCGCCGCCTTTCGGTCGCTCGGCCCCTCGCTGGCCCTTTTCCCTGGCTGGTCTTTTGTCATGAGTTCCGTCGGAGTTGTTTGTTTTCGCTTGTCGTCGGCTGCGCTGGCGCCTCGCTCGACGCCGCCCCCCGCGGTCGCTCGGCCCCTTCGGCTGGCCAAATGCATTTGGTTTGGTGTGGTTTTTGTGTGTGTTCGCTTGATTTCGTTTGGGCTTCGGCTTGCGCGGGTTCGTCCAAGCTCGCCCGCCGCCCCGCGGTCGCTCGGCCCCCCGGCTGGCCAACTGCACTGGTTTTGTTTGTTTTTGTTTGTTTTCGCTTGTCCGTCGGCTGCACTGGTCGCCCTGCGCGCACCCGCCGCCTTTCGGTCGCTCGGCCCCTCGGCTGGCCCCATCCCCTGGCTTTCTTTGTTTTTGTTTGTTTTCGCTTGTCCGCCGGCTGCACTGGTCGCCTCATGCTCGCCCGCCGCCCCGCGGTCGCTCGGCCCCTCGGCTGGCCAAATGCATTGGTTTTGTTTGTTCTTGTTTGTTTTCGCTTGTCCGTCGGCTGCGCTGGTCGCCCCTGGCCCGCCCGCCGCCGTTCAGTCGCTCGGCCCCTCGGCGGGCCCAATTCACTGGATTTGTTTGTTTTTGTTTGTTTTTGCTTGTCCGTCGGCTGCGCTGGTCGCCCTGCGCACGCCCGCCGCCTTTCGGTCGCTCGGCCCCTCGGCTGGCCCCATTCCCTGGCTTTCTTTGTCTCTGTTTGTTTTCGCTTGTCCGTCGGCTGCACTGGTCGCCTCAGGCTCGCCCGGCGCCCCGCGGTCGCTCGCCCCCTCGGCTGGCCAAATGCATTGGTTTTGTTTGTTTTTGTTGGTTTTCGCTTGTCCGTCGGCTGCATTGGTCGCCCAGGCCCGCCCGCCGCCGTTCGGTCGCTCGGCCCCTCGGCCGGCCACATTCATTGGTTTTGTTTGTTTTTGATTGTTATCGCTTGTCCGTCGGCTGCGCTGGTCGCCCTGCGCCCGCCCGCCGCCTTTCGGTCGCTCGGCCCCTCGGCTGGCCCAATTCACTGCTTTCTTTGTTTTTTGTTTGTTTTCGCTTGTCCGTCGGCTGCGCTGGTCGCCCTGCGCGCGCCCGCTGCCTTTCGGTAGCTCGGCCTCTCGGCTGGCCCCATTCCATGGCTTTATTTGTCTCTGTTTGTTTTCGCTTGTCCGTCAGCTGCACTGGTCGCCTCAGGCTCGCCCGCCGCCCCGCGGTCGCTCGGCCCCTCGGCTGCCCAAATGCATTGGTTTTGTTTGTTCTTGTTTGTTTTCGCTTGCCCGTCGGCTGCGCTGGCCGCCCAAGGCCCGCCCGCCGCCGTTCGGTCGCTCGGCCCCTCGGCCGGCCCAACTCATTAGTTTTATTTGTTTTTGTTTGTTTTCGCTTGTCCGTCGGCTGCGCTGGTCGCCCTGCGCGCGCCCGCCGCTTTTCGGTCGCTCGGCCCCTCGGATGGCCCCATTCCCTGGCTTTCTTTGTTTCTGTTTGTTTTCGCTTGTCCGTCGGCTGCACTGGTCGCCTCAGGCTCGCCCGCCGCCCCGCGGTCGCTCGGCCCCTCGGCTGGCCAAATGCATTGGTTTGGTTTGTTTTTGTTTGTTTTCGCATGTCCGTCGGCTGCGCTGATCGCCCCAGGCCCGCCCGCCGCCGTTCGGTCGCTCGGCCCCTCGGCTGGCCCAACTCATTGGTTTTGTTTGTTTTTGTTTGTTTTCGCTTGTCCGTCGGCTGCACTGGTCGCCCTGCGCACGCCCGCCGCCTTTCGGTCGCTCGGCCCCTCGGCTGGCCCCATTCCCTTGCTTTCTTTGTTTCCTGTTTGGTTTCGCTTGTCCGTCGGCTGCGCTGGTCGCCCCAGGCTCGCCCACCGCCCCGCGGTCGCTCGCCCCGTCGGCTGGCCAAATGCATTGGTTTGGTTTGCTTTTGTTCCCAACCATCCTGTGGTGTTGGGTCCTCGTTTTGAAGAGACGTCGCCCCGCGTTCCTTCCTTCCCGCTGCCCCCTCCCTCCTCCCATCTTCATCATCATCGTCATCACCCATTTCGGCACACCCCTCACACGTTTCGTGGCCCCATAGGGAGCTCCACCGAAGGTCCCAGTGGGTGTGCCCGCATGCGTCCCGCACACCCATTTCGGCACACCCCTCACACGTTTCGTGGCCCCATGGGGGGCTCCACCGAAGGTCCCAGTGGGTGTGCCCGCATGCGTCCCGCACACCCATTTCGGCACACCCCTCACACGTTTCGTGGCCCCATAGGGAGCTCCACCGAAGGTCCCAGTGGGTGTGCCCGCATGCGTCCCGCACACCCATTTCGGCACGGCACACCCCTCACACGCTTCGTGGCCCCATAGGGAGCTCCACCGAAGGTCCCAGTGGGTGTGCCCGCATGCGTCCCGCACACCCATTTTGGCACACCCTTCACACGTTCCGTGGCCCCATAGGGAGCTCCACCGAAGGTCCCAGTGGGTGTGCCCGCATGCGTCCCGCACACCCATTTCGGCACACCCCTCACACGTTTCGTGGCCCCATAGGGAGCTCCGCCGAAGGTCCCAGTGGGTGTGCCCGCATGCGTCCCGCACGCCCAATTCGGCACACCCCTCACACGTTTCGTGGCCCCATAGGGAGCCCCACCGAAGGCCCCAGTGCTGCCGCCCGCATGCGTCCCGCACACCCAATTCGGCACACCCCTCACACGTTTCGTGGCCCCATAGGGAGCCCCACCGAAGGCCCCAGTGCTGCCGCCCGCATGAGTCACGCACACCCAATTCGGCACACCCCTCACACGTTTCGTGGCCCCATAGGGAGCCCCACCGAAGGCCCCAGTGCTGCCGCCCGCATGCGTCCCGCACGCCGAATTCGGCACACCCCTCACACGTTTCGTGGCCCCATAGGGAGCCCCACCGAAGGCCCCAGTGCTGCCGCCCGCATGCGTCCCGCTCACCCATTTCGGCACACCCCTCACACGTTTCGTGGCCCCATAGGGAGCTCCACCGAAGACCCCAGTGCTGCCGTCCGCATGCGTCCCGCACACCCATTTCGGCACACCCCTCACACGTTTCGTGGCCCCATAGGGAGCTCCACCGAAGGCCCCATGGCTGCCGTCCGCATGCGTCCCGCACACCCATTTCGGCACACCCCTCACAAGTTTCGTGGCCCCACAGGGAGCTCCACCGAAGGCCCCAGTGCTGCCGTCCGCATGCGTCCCGCACACCCATTTCGGCACACCCCTCACACGTTTCGTGGCCCCATAGGGAGCTCCACCGAAGGTCCCAGTGGGTGTGCCCGCATGCGTCCCGTCGTCTCTCTGCCCAGCGGCTAGAGCCTTGCCCGCTATCAGCCAGCCAGCTAGCTCTTTTTGCTCCGCGCAGTGGACGACCCGCGCGCGTCGCTGGGACCCCTCCGGGGCGACCTGCGCGCGTCGCGGGGACTCCGCGCTGCGCTGCGCCCGCAACCTTGGACTTTTGAGTGCGCGGGCAAAGAGGGAGTAAAGGAAGGGGAGGAAGCGGGCGCGATCCTCGCCGGTGGGCGCGCCGACATTGGCGTCGCGGCGCGCGGGCGATGCCGTCGGGGAGTCCCGGGGAAGCTCCTTGCGGCGGCCACGCCCAGCGTCACGAGTACTCAGAGGCAGACATTCACAAACTATTGCATTCATATACAATTGCACCATGCATTGGCATACTCGCATTCATGCACGTAGACTCGCTCGCACGCAGATTCATTCACAGTCAGACGCACTCGCGCTCAGATTCACCCGCGCTCAGTCTCCCTACGTACTCAGATCAATCGTTTTCGTTCGCGTTGTGTACCACGCCACTCATGTCGTCACACCCCTAGCACGGTTCGTTGCCTCATAGGGATCGCCACCGAAAAAGTGAATCACTATTGCGGTACTCACACCTGTATATGGTTGGGTCCCTCGTCAGGCTAATTTGTTTTCGCTTGTCCGTCGGCTGCACTAGTCGCCCCAGGCCCGCCCGCCGCCGTTCGGTCGCTCGGCTGGCCCAATTCATTGGTTTTGTTTGTTTTTGTTTGTTTTCGCCTGTCCGTCGGCTGCACTGGTCGCCCCGCGCACACCCGCCGCCTTTCGGTCGCTCGGCCTCTCGGCTGGCCCCATTCCCTGGCTTTCTTTGTTTCTGTTTGTTTTCGCTTGTCCGTCGGCTGCGCTGGTCGCCTCAAGCTCGCCCGCCGCCCCGCGGTCGCTCGGCCCCATCGGCTGGCCAAATGCATTGGCATTGTTTGATTTTGTTTGTTTTCGCTCGTCCGTCGGCAGCAGTGGCCGCCCCGCGCGCGCCCGCCCCCTTTCGGTTGCTCGGCCCCTCGGCTGGCCCAATTCATTGGTTTTGTTTGTTTTTGTGTGTTTTCGCTTGTCCGCCGGCTGCACTGGTCGCCTCAGGCTCGCCCGCCGCCCCGCGGTCGCTCGGCCCCTCGGATGGCCAAATGCATTGGTTTTGATTGTTTTTCTTTGTTTTCGCTTGTCCGTCGGCTGCGCTGGTCGCCCCAGGCCCGCCCGCCGCCGTTCGGTCGCTCGGCCTCTCGGCTGGCCCAATCCATTGGTTTTGTTTGTGTTTGTTTGTTTGCGCTTGTCCGTCGGCTGCACTGGCCCCCCTGCGCGCGCCCGCCGCCGTTCGGTCGCTCGGCCCCTCGGCTGGCTCCATTCCCTGGCTTTCTTTGTTTCTGTTTGTTTTCGCTTGTCCGTCGGCTGCACCGGTCGCCTCAGGCCCGCCCGCCGCCCCGCGGTCGCTCGGCCCCTCGGTTGGCACAATTATTTGGTGTTGATTGTCTTTGTTTGTTTTCGCTTGCCCGTCGGCTGCGCTGGTCGCCCTGCGCCCGCCCGCCGCCGTTCGGTCGCTCGGCCCCTCGGCTGGCCCCATTCCCTGGCTTTCTTTGTGTCTGTTTGTTTTCGCTTGTCCGTCGGCTGCGCTGGTCGCCCCAGGCTCGCCCGCCGCCCCGCGGTCGCTCGGCCCCTCGGCTGGCCACGTGCATTGGTGTTGATTGTCTTTGTTTGTTTTCGCTTGTCCGTCGGCTGCGCTGGTCGCCCCGGGCCCGCCCGGCGCCGTTCGGTCGCTCGGCCCCTCGGCTGGCCCAATTCACTGGTTTTTTTGTTTTTTTTTTTTTTTTTCGCTTGTCCGTCGGCTGCGCTGGTCGCCTCAGGCTCGCCCGCCGCCCCGCGGTTGCTCGGCCCCTCGGCTGGCCAAATGCATTTGTTTTGTTTGTTTTTGTCTGTTTTCGCTTGTCCGTCGGCTGCGCCGTTCGCCCCAGGCCCGCCCGCCGCCGTTCGGTCGCTCTGCTTCTCGGCTGGCCCCATTCACTGGTTTTGTTTGCTTTTGTTTGTTTTCGCTTGTCCGTCGGCTGCACTGGTCGCCCTGCGCGCGCCCGCCGCCTTTCGGTCGCTCGGCCCCGCGGCTGGCCCCAGTGCCTGGCTTTCTTTGTTTCTCTTTGGTGTCGCTTGTCCGTCGGCTGCACTGGCCGCCTCAGGCTCGCCCGCCGCCCCGCAGTCGCTCGGCCCCCTCGGCTGGACAAATGCATTGGTTTTGTTTGTTTTTGTTTGTTGTCGCTTGTCCGTCGGCTGCGCTGGTCGCCCCAGGCCCGCCCGCCGCCGTTCGGTCGCTCTGCTTCTCGGCTGGCCCCATTCACTGGTTTTGTTTGTTTTTGCTTGTCCGTCGGCTGCGCTGGTCGCCCTGCGCGCGCCCGCCGCCTTTCTGTCGCTCGGCCCCGCGGCTGGCCCCAGTGCCTGGCTTTCTTTGTTCGCTTTGGTGTGCTTTTCCGCGCTGCACTGGCCGCCTCAAGCTCGCCCGCCGCTCCGCGGTCGCTCGCCCCCTCGGCTGGCCAAATGCATTGGTTTTGTTTGTTTTTGATTGTTTTCGCTTGGCCGTCGGCTGCGTTGGTCGCCACAGGCCCGCCCGCCGCCGATCGGTCGCTCGGCCCCCCGGCTGGCCCAATTTACTGGTTTTGTTTGTTTTTGTTTGTTTTCGCTTGTCCGTCGGCTGCACTGGTCGCCCTGCGCACGCCCGCCGCATTTCGGTCGCTCTGCCCCTCGGCTGGCCCCATTCCCTGGCTTTCTTTGTTTCTGTTTGTTTTCGCTTGTCCGTCGGCTGCACTGGTCGCGTCAGGCTCGCCCGCCGCCCCGCGGTCGCTCGGCCCCCGGTGGCCAAAGCGATTGGTATTTGAATGGTTTTTTGTTTGTGGTCGCTTGCCTGCTCGCACCACCTGGGTCGCCCCACACAGCGCTCGGCTCCACGCAGCCGAGTTCGGTCGCTGCGGCCCCTCGGCGGCCAATTCACTGGTGTGCGTTTTGTTTTGTTTGTTCGCTTGTCCGTCAGGCATGCAATGTGACCTCTGCGCGCGCCCGCCCCCACCGCCTTTCACGGGTCGCTCGGGCCCCTCGGCTGGCACCATGCCTGGCTTTCTTCCGCGGGTGTTTTGCCGCTGTCCGGTCGGCTGCGCAGGAGCATCAGGCTCGCCCGCAGCACCGCGCGGGGTCCGCTCGGCCCTCGGCTGGCCAAGTGCATGGGTTTTGATTTGTTTCTGTGTTTTCGCTTGTCCGGTCGGCTTGCGATGGGCGCCCCAGGGCCCCTCGGCTGGTTCACGGTCGCTCGGCCCCTCGGCTGGCCCAATTCATTGGTTTTGTTTGTTTTTGTTTGTTTTCGCTTGTCCGTCGGCTGCGCTGGTCGCCCTGCGCGCGCCCGCCGCCTTTCGGTCGCTCGGCGACCGATGGGGCGGCGGGGGCAGAGCGACCGAAATGCGGCGGGCGAGCCTGGGGCCACATGCGCAACCGACGGACAAACGAAAACAAACCAAAACAAACAACACCACGGAAATAAGCCAGCCGAGGGGCCGAGCGACCGAAAAGCCGCGGGCGAGCCTGGAGCGACCAGTGCAGCAGACGGACAAGCGAAAACAAACAAAAACAAACAAAACCAAGCATTTGGCCAGCCGAGGGGCAGGGCAGAGCGACCGAAAGCCGGCGGGCGAGTCTGAGGCGACCAGTGCAACCGACGGAGAAGCAAAAACAAACAAAAAAACATACGAAACCAAAGAATTGGGCCAGCCGAAGGGCCGAGCGACCGAACGGCGGCGGGCGTGCGCAGGGCGACCAGCGCAGCCGACGGACAAGCGAAAACAAACAAAAACAAACAAACCCAAAAAAATTGGGCGATCCGAGGGGCCGAGCGCCCGAAAAAGCGGCGGGCAAGCCTGGGGCGACCGGTGCAGCTGACGGAGGAGCGAAAACAAACAAACACCAACAAAACCATGGATGGGGCCCGCCGAAGGGCCGAGCTGCCGCGGGGCGGAGGGCGAGCCTGGGGCGACCAGTGCAGCCGAAGAACAAGCGAAAACAATCAAAAACAAACAAAACCAATGAATTCGGCAAGCCGGGGGGCCGAGCGACCGCGGGGCGGCGGGCGGGCCCGGGGCGACCTGTGCAGCAGACGGACAAGCGAAAACATACGAAAACAAACAAAACCAAATAATTGGGCAAACCGAAGGGGCCGAGCGACCGCGGGGCGGCCCGGGGCAACTAGCGCAGCCGACGGACAAGCGAAAACAAACAAAAACAAACAAAACCAAGGAAATAAGCCAGCCGAGGGGCCGAGCGACCGCGGGGCGTCGGGCGAGCCCGGGGCGACCAGTGCAGCCGACGGACAAGCGACAACGAACGAAACGAACCAGCACGCAGAAATCGACCAGCCGAAAGGCCGAGCGACCGCAAGGCGGCGGGCGAGCCTGAGACGACCAGCGCAGCCGACGGACAAACCAAATCACCAGACAGCTCGCCCCTCGGCCCCCCGCCAGCCCCACGCAAAGGGGCGGGCATATATACGGGCGCAGCACCGCGCTGGATACGTAGCCGTCGGCTGGGCCAACCAAGCGAATGACGCGTCGCGTGGCGGCTGGATGCCCGCGCCGGGCACAGATATTCTCGGTTCCGCCCTCCTCCTTCTCCTCCTCCTCCGCGGGCTTAAAACTGCCATCGAAATATCCTCACCCGCTGGCTTAAAACTACCACCGAAATATCCTCGCCCGCGGGCTTAAAACTGCCACCGAAATATCCTCACCCGCTGGATCCAAGCTTAACAGTATTTCTAGTTCGCGCGCGCGGGGCGGCCCCTGGGGGTCCCCGGGCGAAAAGTGCCCCGGTAAGGTCCCGGCAAGTCCCCAGCAAGTCCCCGGCAAGGTCGGGTCGGAGATGCCGGAGTTCTGTTTCGGAGTCCAAGAGGGCTCCAGATCGGTCCAAGAGGGCCCCGAGAAGCTTTCTAGACGGTCCAAGAGAGGCCCGAGACGGCCAAAGATCGCCCGAAGACGCCCCAGATGGCCCCAAGACAGCCCAAGAGGCCTCCAAGACGCTCCAAGCGCCTTCCAAGAGGCCTAGGGCCCCAAAGTGCCAAAATCGTTGATTTTCATTTGTTTTTTCGATGTTTTTTTCTGCGTTCTGTTCTGGCCTTTTCGCTTCCGGGCGCTCCAAGAAGGCCCCTTCAAGACTGCTCCAAGACGGCCCACGAGGCTCCCAAGACAGCCCCGGAGCGGCCCAAGAGCGCCCCCCAGACGGCCCAAGTGCTGCCCAAGGCGGACCAAGAGGCCCCAAGACGGGCCCAAGAGGGGCTCAAGAAGGGAACCGAGAACTGAAAAATCGAGCCCTCCGCCCCAGAAGGCGCCCAGGACCCCGAAAGAGGCCCCAAGAGACTCTCCAAGACACCCCCAAGACGCCCCAATAAGCTCCCGTGAGGCCCCAAGAGGACCAACAACGTCAGGCCCCAGGCCCCAAGAGGACCAATAAATACCGCCAAGAGCCCGCCGAAAGCCCCCAAGAGACCGTCACGAGAGCTCAGGAGGCCCCCTGGAGGCCTCCCGAGTTCTCCAAGAGGCCTAAAAAGACGCGCCAAGAGGCCCCAAACGGCCCCACCGAGGCTCCAAGAGGCCACGAACGCGCAAGCAAACGCCTGCGATGGCACAATACGGGCCGGCGGAATGAGCGAAGCGATGAAATATCCTCACCCGCTGGCTTAAAACTGCAACCGACATATCCTCACCCCTGGAAGTGAAACTGCCACCGAAATATCCTCACCCGCTGGCTTAAAACTGCCACCGAAATATCCTCAACCGCTGGCTTAAAACTGCCACCGAAATATTCTCACCCACTGGCTCAAAACTGCCACCGAAATATCCTCACCCGCTGGCTTAGAACTGCCACCGAAATATCCTCACCCGCTGGCTTAAAACTGCCACCGACATATCCTCATACGCGGGCTTCGAACTGCCACAGAAATACCTTCACCCGCTGGCTTAAAACTGGTACCGACATATCCTCACCCGCGGAAATTAAACTGCCATCTAACGGCCTGGTGGTTCAGTTCAGTCTGTCTACCTCGCGAAAATCAAATTACGGGCTGCGACCGTAGAACAAACAAAAAACAAACAAAACCAAAGAATTGGGCCAGCCGAGGGGCCGAGCGACCGAAAGGCGGCGGGCGAGCCTGCGGCGACCAGTGCAGCCGACGGACACGCGAAAACAATCAAACACAAACAAAACAAAAGGAATGGGGCCAGCCGAAAGGCAGAGCGACAGCTGGGCGGCGGGCGAGCCAGGGGCGACCATTGCAGCCGACGGGCAAGCGAAAACAAACAAAAAAACAAACAAAACCAAGGAATGGGGCCAGCCGAGGGGGCGAGCGACCGAAAGGCGGCGGGCGAGCCTGGGGCGACCAGTGCAGCCGACGGACAAGCGAACACAAACAGAAAACACACAAAACCAAGGAATGGGGCCAGCCGAAGGGCCGAGCAACCGAAAAGCGGCCGGAGAGCCTGGGGCGACCAGCGCAGCCGACGGACAAGCGAAAACAAACAAAAACAACGAAAACAATTCAATGGGGCCAGCCGAGGGGCAGAGCGACCGAAATGCGGCGGGCGAGCCTGGGGCCACCAATGCAACCGACGGACAAACGAAAACAAACCAAAACAAACAACACCACGGAAATAAGCCAGCCGAGGGGCCGAGCGACCGAAAAGCCGCGGGCGAGCCTGGAGCGACCAGTGCAGCCGACGGACAAGCGAACGCAAACAAAAACAAACAAAACCAAGCATTTGGCCAGCCGAGGGGCAGGGCAGAGCGACCGAAAGGCGGCGGGCGAGCTTGAGGCGACCAGTGCAACCGACGGACAAGCGAAAACAAACAAAAAACAAAACGAAACCAAGGAATGGGGCCAGCCGAGGTGCCGAGCGACCGAATGGCGGCGGGCGTGCGCAGGGCGACCAGCGCAGCCGACGGACAAGCGAAAACAAACAAAAACAAACAAAACCAGCGAATCTGGCCAGCCGAGGGGCCGAGCGACCGCGGGGCGGCGGGCGAGCCTGGGGCGACCAGTGCAGCCGACGGACAAGCGAAAACAAACCAAAATAAACAAAATCAACGAATTGCGCCAGCCGAGGGGCCGAACGACGGCGGGGCGGCGGGCGGGCCTGGGGCGACCAGTGCAGCCGACGGACAAGCGAAACCAAACAACAACAACAACAACAACAAACAAAACCAAATAATGGGGCCAGCCGAGAGGCCGAGCGACCGCGGGGCGGCGGGCGAGCCTGTGGCGACCAGTGCAGCCGACGGACAAGCGAAAACAAACAACAACAAACAAAACCATGGATGGGGCCGGCCGAAGGGCCGGGCGAGCCCGGGGCGACCAGTGCAGCCGACGGACAAGCGAAAACAAACAAAAACAAACAAAACCAAGCATTTGGCCAGCCGAGGAGCCGAGCGACCGCGGGGCGGCGGGCGGGCCTGGAGCGACCTGTGCAGCCGACGGACAAGCGAAAACAAACAAAAACAAACAAAACAAAACAAATGGGCCAACCGAGGGGCCGAGCGACCGCGGGGCGGCGGGCGAGCCTGGGGCGACAGCCGACGAACAAGCGAAAACAAACAAAAACAAACAAAACCAGCGAATCTGGCCAGCCGAAGGGCCGAGCGACCGAGGAGCGTCGGGCGAGCCTGGGGCGACCAGTGCAGCCGACGGACAAGCGAAAACAAACGAAACGAACAAACATACAGAAATCGACCAGCCGGGAGGCCGAGCGACCGCAGGGCGGCGGGCGAGCCCGAGGCGACCAGCGCAGCCGACGGACAAACCAAAACAAACAAAAAAACAAACAAAACCAAAGAATTGGGCCAGCCGAGGGGCCGAGCGACCGAAGGGCGGCGGGCGAGCCTGCGGCGACCAGCGCAGCCGACGGACAAGCGAAAACAATCAACCACAAACAAAACAAAGGAATGGGGCCAGCCGGAAGGCAGAGCGCGACCGCTGGGCGGCGGGCGAGCCCCGGGCGACCATTGCAGCCAACGGGCAAGCGAAAACAAACAAGAAACAAACAAAACCAATGAATGGGGCCAGCCGAGGGGCCGAGCAACCGAACGGCGGCGGGCGAGCCTGGGGCGGCCAGTGCAGCCGACGGACAAGCGAACACAAACAAGAACAAACAAAACCAATGAATGGGGCCAGCCGAAGGGCCGAGCGACCGAAAAGCGGCCGGAGAGCCTGGGGCGACCAGCGCAGCCGACGGACGAGCGAAACCAAACAAAAACAAATAAAACAAAGGAATGGGGCCAGCCGAGGGGCAGAGCGACCGAAATGCGGCGGGCGAGCCTGGGGCCACCAATACAACCGACGGACAAACGAAAACAAACCAAAACAAACAGACCACGGAAATAAGCCAGCCGAGGGGCTGAGCGACCGAAAAGCCGCGGGCGAGCCTGGAGCGACCAGCGCAGCCGACGGACATGCGAAAACAAACCAAAATAAACAAAACCAAGCATTTGGCCAGCCGAGAGGCAAGGCAGAGCGACCGAAAGGCGGCGGGCGAGCCTGAGGCGACCAGTGCAACCGACGGACAAGCGAAAACAAACAAAAAACAAACAAAACCAAGGAATGGGGCCAGCCGAAGTGCCGAGCGACCGAAAAGCGGCGGGCGTGCGCAGGGCGACCAGCGCAGCCGACGGACAAGCGAAAACAAACCAAAAACAAAGAAAACCAACGAATCTGGCCAGCCGAGGGGCCGAGCGACCGCGGGGCGGTGGGCGGGCCTGGGGCGACCAGCGCAGCCGACGGACAAGCGAAAACGAACAAAAGCAAACAAAACCAACGAATTGCGCCAGCCGAGGGGCCGAACGACCGCGGGGCGGCGGGCGAGCCTGGGGCGACCAGCGCAGCCGACGGACGAACGAAAACAAACAAAAACAAACAAAACCAACGAATGGGGCCAGCCAAGAGGCCGAGCGACCGCGGGGCGGCGGGCGAGCAGCCGACGGACAAGCGAAAACAAACGAAAACAAACAAAACCAAATAATTGGGCCAACCGAGGGGCCGAGCGACCGCGGGGCGGCGGGCGAGCCTGGGGCGACCAGTGCAGCCGACGGACAAGCGAACACAAACGAAACGAACAAACACAAAGACATCGACCAGCCGAGAGGCCGAACGACCGCAGGGCGGCGGGCGAGCCTGAGTCGACCAGTGCAGCCGACGGACAAACCAAATAATTGGGCCAGCCGCGGGGCCGAGCGACCGAAAGGCGGCGGGCGAGCCCGCGGCGGCCAGCGCAGCCGACGGACAAGCGAAAACAATCAGACACCAACAAAACAGAGGAATGGGGCCAGCCGAAAAGCACAGCGACCGCTGGGCGGCGGGCGAGCCCGGGGCGACCATTGCAGCCGACGGACAAGCGAAAACCAACAAAAACAAACAAAACCAGCGAATCTGGCCAGCCGAGGGGCCGAGCGACCGCGGGGCGGCGGGCGAGCCTGTGGCGACCAGCGCAGCCGACGGACAAGAGAAAACAATCAACCACAAACAAAACAAAGGAATGGGGCCAGCCGAAAGGCAGAGCGACCGCTGGGCGGCGGGCGAGCCCCGGGCGACCACTGCAGCCGACGGGCAAGCGAAAACAAACAAAAAAAACAAGCAAAACCAAGAAATGGTGCCAGCCGAGGGGCCGAGCGACCGAAAGGCGGCGGGCGAGCCTGGGGCGATCCAGCGCAGCCGACGGACAAGCGAACGCAAACAAAAACAACCAAAACCAAGGAATGGGGCCAGCCGAAGGGCCGAGCGACCGCGGGGCGGCGGGCGAGCCCGAGGCGACCAGCACAGCCGACGGACAAGCGAAAACAAGCAATCACAAACAAAACAAAAAAATGAACCAGCCGATGGGCCGAGCGACCGCGGGGCGGCGGGCGAACCTGCGGCAGCCAATGCAGCCGACGGACAAGCGAAAACAAACAAAAACAAACAAAACCAAGGAATGGGGCCAGCCGAGGGGCCGAGCGTCCGCGGGGCGGCGGGCGAGCCTGGGGCGACCAGTGCAGCCGACGGACAAGCGAAAACAAACAAAAACAAACACAACCAAGGAATGGGGCCAGCCGAGGGGCCGAGTGACCGCGGGGCGGCGGGCGAGCCTGAGGTGACCAATGCAGCCGACGGACACGCGAAAACAAACAAAAACAAACAAAACCAAACAATGGGGCAAGCCGAGGGGGCGAGCGACCGCGGGGAGGTGGGCGAGCCTGGGGCGACCAGCGCAGCCGACGGACAAGCAAAACAACAAAAAAACATTGCATGGGACCAGCCGAGGGGCCGAGCGACCGCGGGGCGGCGGGCGAGCCTGCGGCGACCAGCGCAGCCGACGGACAAGCGAAAACAAACAGAAACAAACAAAACCAAGGAATTGGGCCAGGCCGAGCGACCGCGGGGCGGCGGGCGACACTGGGGCAACCAGTGCAGCCGACGGACAAGCGAAAACAAACAAAACAATCAAAACCAAGGAATGGGGCCAGCCGAGGGGCCGAGCGACCAGCGTCGCCCAGGGAAGTGACAACCAAACCCTAGAAGTATATTAGGTTGCCCGCCCACCCAAAAAACAAAAAAAGATTCTTGAAATAAGAAGGCGCTTAAAGTAAATTGGGATCTGGGAATCCAGAAATACCTACTGTCAACGACCGGTGGTATGATTTTCTAAGCATGAAGCTCCTTGGGGGGCGAAATCCCAATGCCCCTGACCTTGAGCAGGGGCGGGGTAGCAGGGGCTGGGTTAAGGCCGCGCAGACACACCTCGCACGCTGGTTCTGAAAGCTCTTCGCACGCCGAGCGCACCGCCACATGGAGCTCCTTCACAAAACACGGTGAGAACGCCTACTGGCGGATACCTTAACGGGTGGAGGCTCTCAGAGACATTCCTATACAACTTCCCAAGGAAACCTTGGCCCCTGTGAACATCCTCGAACGACCTGACACCCCCTACAGCCACCTCCGTCCACCCGTCCAGCATCACCACAGATCGGAAAGCGTGATCAAGAACGTCGGGATGTAATGCGGTTCCGTCTTTGGCAAATTCGCCAGCTCGATCATTCCCTTGTTGGTGACGTCCCACCACGCCGCTCAAGTTCCCGGCGGCATGGCTCTTCGCCTCGTGCAACCTCCAAAAAGAAAAACACACGAACTAGGAGCGACCGCCAAACTTCTGCCGGCGGGATGTAACCTGAGTTGGCCTGCCAGGGGTCCTCGACAGACATGAGGCTCTTACAACCAACGCGAATGACAAAACTCAAAGTCGGGGTCGGTCTCGGAAGTTTCGGGCGAGAGGCGAAGCAAGGCTTGCAGGAACCCACGGCGCCCCCCGAAGACTGCAAGCTGAGGTGGGAGCGCTTCCATGCACAACGCGCTGAACATTCGCCTCCTCGTCTACATCTACCGCGGCCCATCTGGCACGAGTGACCAACTCATACTTTCCTCCAGAACAAGACCCGCCGGGATAATGAGAAACGCATTTGACAAACATGAATTGCTCGATCGGCCTGTCGGGGCCAATATACTCCACAACCCGACCCCGGAGTGGGCAGAAACCCCGCGCGTTTCCCCTCAAAGCGAGGGCGCTCGTAGGCGCGGCTCCACGCCCCGTCGATGCATCCTCCATCGGGGGCCTGGCAAAAAAAAGGACAAAGGTGGCTCCACTTTGTATCTCCATCTGTGAAGGCGCCTGGCAGTGACATAGCTCCTAATGAAGACATGCGTGGTAATGCGCCGGATGTCTGCGGGTCTCTGCCCGTTCCAGATCGCCCTAAGCGGGTGGGTCTGTCCAAAGACGCCGTTTCCAAACTCTCCCAAACCCTGGGATGTTCGCTGGTTCAAGGTGTCTGTTCATAGTAAACGACGCGAGCTCCCCACCTAGGTCGAAATAATTCGATACCCGGGCAAAAGGGATCCCCGTCACTTTTCCATGGCAAACATGCCTGGCCCTCTAATCGCCCAGGATACTTGCGCACTCCGCTGCAGCATGTCCCCCGCGGGCCCCCATGGAAAGATAAATCCAATGTGCCTCGGTCGGCCCCGCTGGAACACCTTGGTCGCATTCTGCATCCTGGACAGCCTCCCGATGCTCAGACAGTGCCCTAGACGATGCCTCGGGGCAAAGGCCAGCCAATTTTGCTTTTCAAATCTCGCCCAGGCAGCTCCTGTACGGCGCGGCGGGACCCCAGCGCGAAACCAAGTTCGAGGTCGGCTCCGCAACTCGCAAGACCTAGAAAGCTGACTGCCTGAGAGCGTGGGCGACGAATTTCACGCGGTTCCAACCTGCCATCTGCCCCCCATGCGTCGTGGCAGGCTTGGCCCAACAGCGCTGCGCGTTCTGCCTTCGAACGTTGGGGGCTTCTGAAGCCCAGGATCTTCGTCGATATTGCTTTCTGTTCCACCCTCCTCTCAATTACTCCTGCTTGGTGCGCATGTGTGTCTTGCGTTTCCTCGGACTGTGGTCGACCCCCCGGTTCGCAAGCAATGCGTCATACTGGCCAGGATACTCAGCAAAGGGCGCCTTTTCAACGCGAACCAACTCCTCGCTGGCGCCAGTAGCGCAGTACTTCTCAAGGGCGAACGCCAAACTAAAAGGCAGGGGGTGGTCGATCAGATAGGACAAGACTGTCATGGCTCCTGATGCACCGAAACATGTCCGCACACCTCTCGTTTAAACTGATGGTGTCAACATGCGCGGCTATACACGTGGGGCGCTCTTCTCCAAACCAGAATGCACGATTGGTGGGCAGTGCGCCTTTTCCTCGAAAGTTGCCGCGCGACCACCTGCTCCAATGCCTTGGTGAAGTTTCATGCTGCGCGGCATGGCGCCGCCCATGTTAAGCATGCGATCTCACTCGGCATGCATGAAATGCTGCCGCCCAGTCGCGCTGTGCACAATTATCTCGGCGAAGCGACCTAACAGCGATGTGTAGAAGCATACCTGGAAGCATTCCCCTTAAGATTCAGATGAGAATCCAGTTGTAGAATTCTGCTGTTCTCGCAGTCGTAGTCGCATTCGCGATGACAGTCGCAGTGGCAACAGCAGTCGCAGGCACAGCCTCAGCCTCAGCCTGCATCAGCCTCAGCCTCAGCCTGCCTCAGCCTCAGCCTCAGCCTGCCTCAGCCTCGGCCTCAGCCTGATTCAGCCTCAGCATCAGTCTGCCTTCAGCCTCGGCCTCCGCCTCAGCCTGCCTCAGCCTCAGCCTCAGCCTCAGCCCGCCTCAGCCTCAGCCTGCCTCAGCCTCAGCCTGCCTAAGCTACAGCCTAGCTGCTCTGTCTCAGCCTCAGCCGCTCAGCCTAAGCATCAGGCTGCAGTGGGCTCGGCAGCGGCACTCAGCCTGCCTCAGCATCAGCATGCCTCAGCCTCAGCCTCAGCCTCAGCCTGCCTCAGCCTCAGCCTCAGCCTGCTTCAGCCTCAGCCTCGGTCTGCCTTCAGCCTCGGCCTCAGCCTCAGCCTGCCTCAGCCTCAGCCTGCATCAGCCTCAGCCTCAGCCTCAGCCTGCCTCAGCATCAGCCTGCCTCAGCCTCAGCCTCAGCCTGCCTCAGCCTCAGCCTCAGACTGCTTCAGCCTCAGCATCAGTCTGCCTTCAGCCTCGGCCTCAGCTTCAGTCTGCCGTCGGCCTCGGCTTCAGCCTCAGCCTCAGCCTCAGCTTGCCTCAGCATCAGCCTGCCTCAGCCTCAGCCTCAGCCTGCTTCAGCCTCAGCCTCAGTCTGCCTTCAGCCTCGGCGTCAGCCTCAGGCTGCCTCAGCCTCAGCCTGCATCAGCCTCAGCCTCAGCCTCAGCCTGCCTCAGCATCCGCCTGCCTCAGCCTCAGCCTCAGCCTGCCTCTGCCTCAGCCTCAGCCTGCTTCAGCCTCAGCCTCAATCTGCCGTCGGCCTCGGCCTCAGCCTCAGCCTGCTCAGCCTCAGCCTGCATCAGCCTCAGCCTCAGCCTCAGCCTGCCTCAGCATCAGCCTGCCTCAGCCTCAGCCTCACCCTGCCTTGCCTGAAGCCGTCAGCCCTGCTTCAGCCTCGCCTCAATCTGCATTCAGCTCGGCCCTTCAAGCAATCAGCATGCCGCACATCAGCCCTGCATCAGCTCAGCCTCAGCCTAGCCTGCTCAGCGTAGCCTGCCTTCAGCCTCAGCCTCAGCTGCCTCAGCCTCAGCCTCAGACTGCTTCAGCCTCAGCCTAATCTGCCGTGGGCCTCGGCCTCAGCCTCAGCCTGCCTCAGCCTCAGCCTGCCTCAGCCTCAGCCTCAGCCTCAGCCTGCCTCAGCCTCAGCCTGAGCCTGCTTCAGCCTCAGCCTCAGTCTGCCTTCAGCCTCGGCCTCGGCCTCAGCCTGCCTCAGCCTCAGCCTGCATCAGCCTCGGCCGCAGCCTCAGCCTGCCTCAGCATCCGCCTGCCTCAGCCTCAGCCTCAGGCTGCGTCAGCCTCAGCCTCAGCCCGCTTCAGCCTCAGCCTCAGTCTGCCTTCAGCCTCGGCCTCAGCCTGCCTCAGCCTCAGCCTGCTCAGCATTCAAAATGTGGTCCGGGAATGGAGTTCTGGGAACTCGAAAAACACGAAGTGGCCTACAGTTGGCTCGCGGCATTCTTATGCCCAGGAGTAGAGTTCTGGGAACTCGAAGACCACGAAGTGGCGCACAGTTGGCTCGCCGCATCCAAACTGTGGCCCGGGAATGGAGTTCTGGGAACTCGAAGAACACGAAGTGGCCTACATATGGCTCGGGGCATTCAAAATGTGGCCCGGGAGTGGAGTTCTGGGAACTCGAAAACACGAAGTGGCCTACAGTTGGCTCCGGGTATTCAGAATGTGGCCCGGGAATGGAGTTCTGGGACCTCGAAGACCACGAAGTGTGTAACTGTTTGCTTAAAACAACTTCCGCGGATTCTCCCCGGATCCTGCCCAGATCCCCGTGGGGAGTCATGATGCTCTCTTTTGAGACCACTAGAAACCTATCAGTCTTCTTTGTTAAGTAAAAATGTTGATGCTGCGTGCGCTCGTGGCACTGTGTCAAGTCTGCGAGCAGACTAAGTACATACATCTTGACACTGGCGACCATTTCTCACCGAGCCCCGAGCCTGCTGCCGTCGAACAATGTCAGTCGGTGAACGTCCCGATCGCGCGCTGAAAACGCCGCAGTCCTGGATTCTGTGCCCCAAAATCCGGCAGCACCTGGAATTCCATCTGGAAGCCGTGCGAATCAAATTCTGATGAAAACCAAGATCTGCCTTCTCCACGACGCCGGCGCACGAAGGGGGCCAAGGGTGATTTTCGTCGTCCACGACGGGGGGCGAGCCAAGCGCCGCCATCGGGCCCAGTGCCTAGTCGCGCAGCACATGAAAGCGCCCGGGATGAAGTCTGCCCGCGGTGACCGTGGGTCTCTTGAAAGACTACTCCAGGCCCTGAGTCTTTCGCCGCCCCGCCGCGCGCTTTTCCCCGCTTCGTCTCCTCTTCCTCCATCTGATGAGCCAAGAGTGAGGTGGAAGCTCCTTCGTCGTCCGTGGGGCAAAGATCGCGCCGTCTGCGCGCTGCTACCTCCGTGTGGGCGCGCGCCCGATTGGCTCCGCCAGCGAGCGGCTCCGCGCGCCGATCAACCCACTTGGCTGACTTATCCGCCTTCCCGCGGGGCGAGGACAGAGGCGCCTGGTAGTCGACGAACAGCCGGAGGGCTTGGCAATGCCCGGCAATCGCATCTGCGCACGCGCTGGCGCCCGATACCCATAGAGGGGCAATCGCAGCCTGGGGGGGGGGGGGGGGCGCCCAAGCACCGACCCCCGGGATAGTGGCGCTTAAAGATTGCCCCCCACACAAGTTGATCTGTTGGCGGCATGCAAGAGCACCCAGCAATCGGCCGCGCGCGCGCGCGATGCCTGCCGCTGGAAATGAGGCCCCGACTTTCCTGGCATCGCCTGACAAACAGGGCCCTGGGCACTGCTGCGCCCGATGCAGAGCAGCTTCCCAGAGGCACCTGGTGCAATTCGAAATGTGGGCCCGTCGCGCGGCCAAAACCACGGTCGCTGGCGGAGTCTGGCTGTCGCGAGCCCCGCTGCGACCTCCTGGAAAACTCTGAAACGCCTTCTGCAGCTCCCCTCGAGCTTTGGCTGCCCAGTCCTCGCAGGTCTCGCCGAAGCCCTTGTGGAGACAAGCCTGTTCTTCGCCAGTGGCGGGGCGGGGCGGGGCGCGGGCGGGGCGGGGCGGGGGGGGGGGGGGGGGGGGGGGGGCGATCGCCTGCAAGGGCCGCGAGTCGCCGAATGAGCTCACCGCGCCGCCCCGCCAAGTTCTCGCAGTCGAGCGCCTGCGGGGCCGGGCTGATGGGGAAATCCGCGGGGGGTGTCGCAGACTGCATGAGGCGCCGAACAACGATCTCATCGGCGCGCGCGCGGCCGAATTCGAGCTTGGCGGCGCGGAAGCGCGCCGGAGTCATGTCCGCGCTCGCTGAACGGACTGCCGCCAGCAGAGGCGCGCCGAGAATGGAAGAATCGAGCAATGGCCCGGCGCGGCGCTCGCGCGAGAAGCCATCGGAGCAGGCGCCGCGCACTGGTCGCTCCATTTGTGAGGCGCGAAGCCTTCCTTGACAACGCGCGCAAATGCGCCCCCGTAATGAGGGGGGGCCCCTGGCGCGGCACAGCAAGGCCAAACGTCCAAGCCAACGTGGCACTGCGCTAGGAAAGGCCCTCGCAGTCATGGAAATACCACCAGTAAATCGACATGGCACCGAGAGCTGCTCCGAACATGAACGTGGATGAGTCGGTGAAGAACCAGGTCGCGCCTTCGACGTGGGTCTCGCCGCGCGCCAAAACTGCGACCTCGCGAATTTGGTCACTCCTGACGAGCAACCGTTCCTGGGCGCCACCTCGCACTGGGACCAGAACGACTTCCACCCGGGCTTCCCCATCGACTCCTTAGCTTCAAATAATTCAGACCATGTAGCTTGTGCTCTTGAACGACGGCTACGCGGGCCTCGCGCTCGTTGATGTAGGCGGCTGCTGGCGCCCAGCGATTCGCACTGTCGGCAAGGTCAGCAGCTCCTTCTCCTTCTGGACGTTAAGGACGCTGCGAGAGGGGCGCCGCGGCCGCCGCGCCTGCCTCGCCCTCCTCCTCCTCGCCGCGCGCCTGCTTCTCGCTCGGCCCGTCCACTCTCTCATCTGCTGGGCGCCGCCCAGCCGAAGACTGCTGGGGCATCGCGACGTCGCCCTCCGCGCTCTCCGCGCGGGCCGCGGCCTCCCCCAGCTGGCCGGGCGCCTGCTGCGCCGCGCTGGCCTCCGCCAGCTCGCGCTGCTGTGGGATCGCTGCTTAACTCGAGGACACTCCTGCGCGCTGGCGGATCTGCTCGGCGAGCTGCTGCATCGGGCCACGCAGGGATTTCATGAGCGCCAGGCCCAAGCCTGCACTGAGGAAGTTCATGCCGTTGAAGAAAGCCTGCGCGTCCGTCTGGCCCGAGCCGCCAACCTGGCTGGGCGCCCCACTGGCCACGCCTTTGCCCGCAGGCATGGGCGGCGGAAAACCTGGGGCACCTTGATGCGGGTCTCCTTGAACTGGAAACCGTAAGGTCTGCACCTTCAACTCCAGCTCTAGCTAGATCTCCCGCGCTGTCTCTAGGTCGGCCTGCGCTGGGGCGCGTTGAACTTCCAGGTCCGCCAAAGCTCTCTCTTGCTTATCGGTGTACTCAATCTGCATATCTGACTGCCGCCTTTCTGTTCAACTTCTGGAAATGAGCCCGCCCGTCTACTGGCTCCATAGCCTCCTCCGTTGACGCCAAGGCTGCGCCCTCCTGCTTGCTCTCCAGGACCTTCAGCGTGTCCAGGGTGCCCTGAAACTTCAGAATCTGCAGTTCTCCGTCGATCGTCGAATTCTTCTTGCCACCGCTGCTCTGGCTCGGGGTCTGGCAGCCCGCTTCACCCCCAGCTAACTCCGTCTGCCACTGAGCGCCGCACAACAAGCACCATTGATGCTGAAGACTCACCTGAGCCGAGCAGCCCTGGCATATCCATAAGTCTGACGCAGCGCATCCTGGTTGGGTCTGCGAGTGGCTGGCAGTCTTGGCCCTGCCTTTGCCACTCCCGCCGCCCAGACCGTGGCGGGCATTGCCCTTGCCAGCAGCACCTCGCTGCCCCATGTTCTGTAAGGCTGCTGTGTTGTGAAAAAAAAAGGCCCCCGCCGACGGCGCTGCTGCTGGGTCAGTATGGCGCCTGGCGTTGTGCCGCCTCGAGCCCTGGCCCCACCCTTGAGCCAAACTGGTTACGGTCAAACGGTCAGCTCTCTGCCGCAACCCCTCTTTTCCCTGCTCGGGGGACGGGTTTATCATTGTTCCCTATGAGTATGCACCCCCTGCCCCAGGCGACTGGCAGCCAGCCAGGAACAATGACTACCCTATGCGCCCCCCCCACCATCCTTATCAAAAGCCATACAAAAACACTTTTGGGGAACGTGCGGGGTCATGTTCGTGAGGCCCACGAGCACATTGTATTGGGACGGCGGGGGTGTCAACACATTGCCTGCTGCGTGCAGGGCTACTTTGTCGGACAAGAAACAATATGCAATACACCTCGCGGATAAGCCTGGATCGTGGGCGGCCACCCCGCGATCACTGCAAGTGGTGGCGTATGGCCTGCTGTGCGCAGGCCCACCAGACACAATGATGATAACTGATCTTCGACATGGATGGTGGGGGCCGACATGTTTCCCGATGTGTGCTGTCACGTGCACAGGCGCACCTGACACACTTTGCGCGTGCCCCGAACGTGGCGCACCTGGCGCGACTGGAATATGCGGCACACCTGGCGCACGCGGAGGCACGTGGCGCATCTGGCGCACCAGGCGTGCCTGATACGCTCGGGCCCTAGGGGTGCCTGGCGCGCGTGGCGCGCCTGGTACGCGTGGCACACCTCGCCCCAGCGTCGCACCCGGGTTCGGATTTGGTTCCCAGTAGCTGCCCATCCAAAGACGACCGCTGAACATGCAGAGGCTCGGGGGTCACTTATGTGTTGGGAGGGCGGGTGGGAGTGAGCTAGGCGGCTTGCTATCCAGGAGGGTGTCTTGGCCCCTTCCTCCTACCCCTTCCCCTGGGCCTTGGAGGGGGGGGCAGGGGTTAGAGCGCCCACCCAAGATGACTCCAAGAAGAACCTCGGCAGCCCAAGACGACCTCCAGGATGGCTCAATCTAGCTCAAGTTCGCTCAACATAGCCTTCGACATGCCTCCAAGACGGCCCAATACAGCCCCAAGGGGGTTCTGAGTGCGTCTGCGAGCCTCCCAAAGCCCCCCCCCCAAGAGGCCAACGTCCTTCAGACACCGGGGGGGAAATCAAGAGTTTGGGGGTTTTCGTTTTGTCGTGTTCGGTGAGCCTTTTGGGCCTCAAGGATGGCCCAAAGATGTCCGTAGAGAGGGCCAAGATACGCCAAAACGGCTCCAAAAGCGACCCAAGAGGCCCACACGAGGCCGTCTTAGAGCTTCCGACGGGGGGGGCCTAAATTGATCTCCCCGTCTTTGATCGATCTCCTCCAAGATGGCCCCATGAGAGGGACGCCCAGCACCACACGGGAGGCGCGCAACATCACCAGGGAGACCCTCAAGAGGCCCCATAAAGGCCCCCACGAAAAACGAAAGAGGCCCCACGAGGCCCCTCCGGAGCATCAAACACGCTCCAAGAGGCCCACAGGACAACCCAGACCTCTCCTCCTCCTCCTTCTCCTCCTCCTTTCTTCCTCCTCCTCCTCCTCCTGCTTCTCCTCCTCCTCCTGCTCGTCCTCCTCCTCCTCCTCCTCCTCGTCCTCGTCCTCGTCCTCCTGCTCCTCCTCCTCCTCCTCCTCCTTCTCCTCCTCCTATCCCCGCCTCTTCCCGTCCTCCGCCTCTCCACCTCCTCCTCCTCTCCTCCTCCTCTTCCTCCTCCTCTCTCCTCCTCCTCTCACTCGGGACTCATGATCTTATGTTTCGGTATAAACCCGCTCGGAAGAACAACACACACACACACACACGGGCAACGAGTGACACATCCAGGGCCGCAGCAACCTCCTCTCCCACTCCCCCTCCCCCTCCCCCTCCTCCCCTCCTCCTCCTCCTCCTTCTCCTCCCCCTCCTTCTCTGGACCCCCTGGAGCCTCTGGAGCTTCGGACAAGTCGATCCCTCGATGAAAAATAAACTCCTCCTCTTCCTCCTCCTCTTCCTCCTTCTCCTCCCCCTCCTCCTTTCCCTCTCTCCTTTGGGGGGCAACATTCTCTCATGTGTGGTTTCTAAACCCGTCCGGGAAAGCATTGGCACCATGGTGGTGCAGGTGTCCCTCCCCAGTGACAAAACCATATCAGGTAAACATGTGTCGAACAGGATTCTAAGAACCCCATGGAGCCAAAACGGCGCCAGGTCGACCTCTTCAACATACCTGTTGAAGACTTAAACAACACATGTTCCCGCCCCCCCCCTTCGCAACCCCGAAAACGCGTCCAAGGTTTCTGTCGCACTGCATGCGCGCATCTGCTCAGTTTGGATCTCCAAAGCCGGGCCGCGGAGGCTAGAAACGAACTCTTGGTGGGACGGGCCCCTGTCTCCCCCGACGCCTCCTCCCTTCTGGCCTGGCCCCTGCGCGCAACACGATGGAGGACACGAGCGGCAACGCGATAGGATTTGTGCGACGCCCCTGTCGGCATCCAGGCGACGCTTTCTTTCTGGTCGTTCCTTTCCCAATCGCCCCCGCCGTCTTCTCCGTCTCCCTCCTCCGTCCGTGGCGGTTCTCCCTCCACTCCTCTTTCACCTTTCGTGGAATCACCGCCCCCGCACATCCGTCCCACCTGCCACGTGCCGCTCCCCGTTTCCCTCCCTTTTGCTATAGTATTCCTGGCCTGCTCGCTCCCCCTCTCTCTCTCTCTCTCTCCCGCTCCTTTTCCTTCTCGCTCTCGCTCTCGCTCTCTCTTTCTCTCTCTCTCTCTCTTTCTCTCTCTCCTGTCTCGTGTTTTTTTGTTTTGTTGTTCTCTCCCTCTCTCTCTCTCTCTCTCGTCGATGTATCGCTTATGTCATGTTTCTCTATGTATATGTCTCTCCCTCTCTCTCACACGCTCGTCTCGGCTCGAAAATTCTGTTTTGGGCGAGCCGCGAAGCGAACCCCCCAACGCAGCTTTCCCCCTCGCACGGCAAGACTGGACACGCCCCACCCCAGGGTGCGACTGACTCGCGTCACCTCCGCATCAACGGCGCGTGCCGCCATGGTCTCAGGTCAGCGCCATCCGTGCCCTGCTTCCACGCCGCCGCCCAAACGCGCATGCAAGAGCCGCTAAGCCTCCCACCCCGAAAGCACTCTCGGGCGACAGCGTCGCTGCTCTCCAACATCATGGCGGCGCAGACCGGGCGGTTGTAGCATGCGTCGAACAAATCCATCAGCATCTCTCCAAGCTGAAATCATCCACTCCGATCGCCAACCAGCCACGATTGTGCCGCGAACTAGCGAAACTTTGCGGGCGAAAATCAACTACGCCATGCTGCATCATACCCAAATGCACAAGTCGAGCAACAGCCGCGACCGATCAGGGCCAAACCCTTCTGTCGACACCCACCAGAGCTCCGACACTGCCCCCCGCATCAGTCTTCATGCCTCTTACTGGGATGCTCCAGTCCCCCCGGCGCCCATCAGGGCCGATGCTGGAACTCCATGCGTCAGGGGCATCCCTGCCGCGTTGCCTGCCCCGAATTCAGTGCCCGCGCGGTGCCGGGGCGATGGCGGCGAGTGCCGGGGGCCTAGAAAGTTCCGCGCACTCGTCGAGCGCTAGCCTTTCGACAAAAGTCGCCTGTAGCATGTTCATGGGCATCTTCGAGACGCGATCTGGAAGCGATCGGCGCGCGCGATCTAGGGCAGGTCTGGGCCGCGCGCGGGCTGGAGGGCATGGCGGTGCGCGACCTGTGCGCGTTCGTCGCGGATAACCGCCGCGGCCTCAGACTCGCCTTGGACGATGTCCACCTGGGCCCCGATCAGACGCAGGCTGCCCTGCCGGATGGCGCGGAGGCGCCGCGGCGCCAAAGTTCGCGCCCGAGCCAGCCGCGACGCCATCTCCATCGACTTGGGGGTTTACGACTGGATCGCCAGGCCCGCCCGCGACTGCGCGGACGCCCGCGACCACGCAGAAGCTGGCATTGCCGCTGCCGGCGCCGCCGCCGCCGGTGCCCGCGACATCCGCGCCGCCCGCCGTCCAGCATCTGCGGCGCTACAGTGCTCGCGCGCGCCCTGTAACTAGGCCCGCGCCAGCGCGAGCGACTTCGCGAGCCCCGATCGGGCGCCACTCAGCGCAGACCCCGACTCAGGCCCCAAGTCCCGGTCAGGTTGCCCTCGCCCGGCGCCCTGGAGTGCAACGCTGGGGGTGGCCCATTTGAACCTAGCGGCATGGCCCCCTGCGAGCCCCCGAATGCCACGGCGTCTGAAGGGAGGCGCCGACGACCTTGATCTTGTCGATGAGCAACCGACCCGCTGCGCTGACAACCGCGCGGGCCGGGCCAACTGCCCCCGCGGGCTCCACCTCCACCTCTGCGCTTCCGCGTCAGGGGCGCCGGAATTGCTCGTGGCATGACGCGCTATGGAGGGCGACGTTGTTCCCCCCGCCGTCGCGGGGACCTCCGCGGCCTTGGGCGCCGTGCACCCAATGGGACTGGACCGCGGTCCGCGCGGCCCCGCCCCGGTAAGGAACCCCGACCGCGCCCCCTGCAGCGGCGCCGCAATATCCCCCCCCTGACATGGGCGACCGCGCGCCCTGTCCTTCTCGCCCTCGCGCGGCCTCAGCGCCCGCGCCCGCGTCGGTCGCGGCGCCGGCGACTCCGGCGCGGGCCCAGAGGGCCCAGCCCGCCAGGGCCCGCGCGCGCGGCACCGGGCCACCAGGGGCCGATGGGCTCGCCCCCTGGCCAGTCGCTCCGCGAGCCGCGCCGCGCGCGGCGCCGCGGGCCGCTCCGCGCGAGACCTCGCGGGCCCAAACACGGGGGCTCTCCGCGCATCGCTCCGCGGGCCGCTCCGCGCGACGCCCCATGTGCCACCTCTCGAGCGCTCTGTGCCACGGGGGCCCCGGCGTCTACCTGACACGGGCCCGGGGGGCCCAGGCCGCCAAGGTCTCGATAGCCGCGGGAGAGGCGCCAACCGCGCGCATCGAGCAGCCGCGCCATCCGCGACCCCGCCGCGCCACGAAGCGCCACGCTCCACGCGACAAGCGCGCCGGCCAATCCCACCGCCGACCCCCCCGCGCCGCGGCCTTCGAGATCGGCTGCGCCATCGGCAGTGCTGGCCAGGTCGCGCAATGGAAAAGTCCCCCAGGCTCGCCCGAGCAAGAAGTATACTGAGAGGCCGCCGAGCGCCGCGGGGCCGCTGGTCGCGCGGCGCCCCAGGCGAACCCTGCGCCAAGGCGGAGAATGAACGGGGCCCTCCGGGGCATCGCGACCCCGCGGCTCAAACACCTCCGCTGGCGACGTCGGCGACCTCGCGGCCAGGGCCCTCCGATTGCGACCTCCCGAGACCCGATGGAGGAGCGGGGGCGGGGGCGGGGCCAGCGCGGCAAAGACCTCCCGAGCTCGCTTCCGCGCGCGCCTTTGGATATACGCCGACGACGCCGATGTGGCCACTTGGGGCGTGGCCCCAAACGCTGTCGACGCCCTCGGCGCGAGCAGCCCCCCTTTCCCCCTCTCCTCTCCCTCGTCGTCGCGGTTGCCGTCGTCGTCGGTGCAGCGGGGGGCCGTCTTCGCTCGAGACTGCGACGGGGCTGCCGCGCCGACGCGGGGGCCGCCGGGGCCGGCGCGCAGCGCGGGCGGCGTCGCGGGCTCCACTCCGACGCAGTCGCGCACCGCGCTGGTGCTCAGTCCTACGGAAGTGGGCACTGCCAAGGCCCCCACACCCCCACCACCATGTACACGGGCTCTCTATGGAGTCGGACTGCGCCGCGGTGTCCACCACGACGTACTCGAATGCCGCGTCGGTGCCCGGCTCTGCGGAACCGATCGGCCACGCGGCGCCCGCCGCGACGCCTCCAGACACCGCGTTGGTCTCGCAGCACAGGGTCCATTCACCGCGACGCACTCGGCCGCCGCGTCGGTCAGCTCCGCGGAGTTGTGCAATTCCGCGGAGCCCATCACGACGTTCTTGCACTCCTCGGCGGATTCATGCGTCGCGTCGACGAACCGCGCCGCGTCTTGGGCGCGGCGCCGGCGCTCCTCCGGCACAGGGCCAGCGGGCCCCCCCCGCCAAGGCTCGCGCGCGCGGCGTCTGGCCACGAGGGGCCGATGACAAACCTCTGGGGGGGTCGCTCCATGGGCCGCGGTATGCGCCGCGCCGCGGGCAATTCCACGCGCCGCCCCATGCGCCGCGCGCGCAGCGCGGGCCACTCCGCGCGCCGCTCCACGGGCAACCTCTCCAGCGCCCACCGCGAGGGAGACCCTGGCGTTTTGCTGGCGCAGGCCCGGCGGCCAAGGCCGCCAAGGGTCGCGCGCGGAGTCTGGCGGCCAGGGAACAGCGACCTCGGGCCGCGCCAGGAGCCACCACTCAGACCATCGACCCCGCACCACGGTCGTTCTACTGCGTCCGCCTACCTCGGCGGCCCCGCGAGCGGCGCCAGCGACGCTGCGTATAACTGTGCCGCCCGCGCAGCCGTTCTGACGCATGCAAGCACCTCCTGCCCCCAACGTCTCTGGCGATCGCCTATGCTTGGAGAGGGGGCAGGATTCCCCCCCCCTCCCGCGGGCGGGCAGGCTGGGGCGCATGGCGAGTGGGCCACCAGACCCGACGTGCAGCGCGGGCAGCGCCACGGTGCCCGCGCTAGCGCATTCGCGCGCCACTTCGCTATCCAGCCCTCAAGAGGCGAGCGCGACCGAGGCCCCTGCCACCACGTACCCAGGCACGTTGTCCCTATCCAGCTCTACAGAGTCGAACTACGCCACGGCGTCCACCACGATGCCTCAGGCGGACTCAGGCGACAGAAGGGGTCCGCAACATAGGCTCTTCAATGGGAGCTGAATGGCCCATCTATGGTATATTCAAAAAACTCTCGCGTGGCTGGCATCCACTTCGCGTGGGCATATAAGGCGGGAGTGCGACGCTCGAGCGTTGTCCGTTGGCGGCCACGCATCGCCCAGCCGTTGTCGCCCGCACAAGCATAGTTGGATGCATGCGCTGCGAAACGCAATGTGAATTCGCATTTTGGGCAAACGAAAGATATACGTTCACGCAATGGAAAAACCCGCAATGCGAAATCACAAATTCACGTTGCATATTCTTTCTGAGCAGAAGGCCGAACATGTGAAATCACATTTTTGGAGACGCAACATGTGAATTAACAGTTTATGGGCTGCAGACGGTGAATGCACATGCTGGACATCCGCACCAAACTTTCAATTCGCCCTGGGCGATGGCCCGAAAGGTAGCAAGGTGGGCACCGGTGGCTGGGTGATGCGCTAACGGGCAACGCTCGAGCGTCGCACTCCTGGCTCACAATCCAAAAGCTAAGTGGACGTCAACCATGCTGGAACATTTGAATGGGCGATGCATAAGCCTTGGATTGGCCATCCATCACCCATTGAAGACCCCCTTCTGCGGACCACCTTTTTCGCTTTGCGATTCGACGCAGTCGAGTGACACCACATCGGCGCCTCGCTCCACGAAACCGAACACCACCATGGCGTCCACCACGGCGCCCCCAAGCACCACGTCAGGCCACCACGGCGCCCGCCATGACGCAGTCGGCCGCCACGTCAAGCAATTCAACGAAATCAAGCAACACTACGGTGCCCACTACGGCGTACTCAAGCATCACGGCGGACTCATGCTTTAGGGTGTCGTACCGTTTCCAAGCAAACCAAAACAACGTACACAAGCGCATCGGCGGCATAATGCCCTTCGGAGTCGAGCCGTTCTACGGTTACCATACCGTCGCCCTCGCACGCCATGGTGGCACCTAGCTCTACGACTCTGAACCGGACATATGGCGCGCACCAAGACAAAACAATAACCACCACTCATGCCGTTACCTATCCTATGCCGTAATCCTTGGCCCTCCCTCCGAACGTCCGCCGACTCTCACGGGCACCAGCCACGGGGGCCACCAGACCCATGTTGCCACCTCTCTTCCTACAGGTTTTTTTTCTGACTCTCCCTCCGAGCGCCCGCCGACCAGATAATCTGCTCGCGATTCAGCCGATATGAACGAGAACGCGCACTCGTCCGCGACTGGACCGTCGCCCCAGTGTTATGGTGGCCAGACACCTCGGCGGCATCCAGCGCGTCGGGGCCGAGCAGTGCCACGGCGACAAGGTCGACGCTCTCGAGCGCCATGGCGGCATCCAGCTCTACGATATTGAACCGCCCCACGGTGTCCACCAGAGCAGCAACCAGCCACTAGCTCATTCCTCAATCCATCGTTCTCCACCAGTGACCCCCAGGCGAGCCACCAGGCCCAGCTCCCCGAGCGAGCCGGGCGCCTCGCACACACGTTACGCCGATCCCGAGAACTTTCGGGGGCCCTCCTCGCACGACTCCACCGTGCCCAATCCCAATCGGCATCTCCACCGCCTCTCTCTCCCCATGGCACTCACTTACATGAGGTCATCAGAGCGCGATTCTGTGCTCACCACCAGCGCAACAGCCGCTGGCCCAGCCCTTTTTTCTGCGTCCCGTGCGAACGTCTGGCACCTCGTTCCACGGGTCACGCCGCAGGTCGCGGCGAGGAGGTGCCCCCCCGCGACGCCCAGTGTTAGGGTCTGAGAGGCGCGCGCTGTGGTGCCACTCTGGAATCGCCATGCCCTACTTTGTTTTCCTGTGGTAGTCTTTCCGACGGCGCCGTGGGGCAGGGTCTCCCACCCCCGTCTCCTCTTGAGGCTCCTCCCGCCAAAGAGGTGCGGGCAGGAGCGCTGGCTGCCTTGTGGAACAGCCCGTGGACCAGACCTGGTCCGAAGAGTTGTGCTCTCTCTCTCTCTCTCTCTTTCTCTCTGTCCCTCTCCTCCTCTGTTGATCTTGTCCGTTGTCTATATATATATATAAACACATGTGTATATATATATGTGTGTGTGTGTTTCTCTTCCTTCAGCCCCACGCTCCTTCCTTCCCTTTCCTTTTGCACCCCTCCTACGCGAGTCGCTTGGGTGCTCTAGCTCGATGCTGCTATCTCGCCCCGCTGCTCGGCCTCACAT
Source organism: Prorocentrum cordatum (assembly GCA_963575745.1). Lineage (NCBI taxonomy): Eukaryota > Dinophyceae > Prorocentrales > Prorocentraceae > Prorocentrum > Prorocentrum cordatum. The sequence goes on from CAUYUJ010000559.1 coordinate 61,611, forward strand.
CTCCTGGCCTCGCAACAGCTCGGCGTCCACTATCTGCAACTTATTGAAATCGCCCCCCCACGATAGACCAGACCGCATTGCACGTGACATCATACCGGGCTCCTGTTCTCAACAAAAACTCGGCCAAGACAACTCCGACCACCAGCGATGCTAACTCCGCCTAGCATGCATTCGCCACCGCTAAGGGCACCGTCGCCGGGCACATGAGATCGCACATCCCCTCTCCTCGCACAGCCTGTTCTCGAGACCCTGTGCCCTGTCGAAATCCCCATTGGCCGTCTACGTATCATGGACCTCCCACGGCCTACGCCCGTCGGCATCCCCCGAGTAACTCGGAGCGGATCTGGAGCCAGTGGCGCCCGCCGACGACAACAAGCGAATACGAACGACGAAAACCCTCTCCTCCCGAACTGCTCTCCAACCACCGTCTGGTGGCGACTTTCCCAATAGCGGGCCAACCCTTGACCTGTAGCCGGCCGAATCTGAGGCCAGCGCCTGCCGACCCCAATGCGCCCAAGGCTGGCGCAGCCTGACACGGGGCGCTACAAACCCCACGGGTGGCGCGAGTGCAGCTCGAATAGCCCAACGAGCCACGCTGCGTTGCCCCAGCGGGGCCAGTCGGGCCCCCAAGGCCCGCCAAGCAAATCGCAGTCGTCGTGGGGATGGCAGCCGAGCTGACGTGGCGCGCATGCGCAAGCTGCTCGGAAGTTCGGGGGCAGTCGAAGAGTGGCTCCCTCATACCCTGTCCCCCTTCCAATCCTCCTCTCCTTCCTCCCGCTGGCGCCTTTTCCTGCTGTTGCTTCCCCTGGTAATTCGTCGTGACGGCTCGGGCAGTCACCCAACTCGGCGAATGCTCACTCAAGCCACGCGCGTGGGTGAGCCTGTCCACCTCAGCAAGGTGGCGCCGCCGATGAAGGCTACTATAGATTGTCGACGCTCCAGATCAAGCATGTTCAAACACTTTCCTGACGAGAAATAATAAGAACATGGGCGCCGAATAAGCAAGATGAAGCTTGAAACTGAGAGGATGAGGATAACGGGGGAATCAAACATTCAGGATTAGAAAAGTGAGGAGACGCATGATGAGGATAAGGAGGATGTGGAGGAAGGATGGGGTTAGGTGGAGGTAAACAGGCAGGAGGAAGAAGGTGAGCACAGCTGGAGGGGGGGGCGAAGTAAGGTGAGTGCGCTGGCGGATGCTGGCTGGTCGGTGGGTTCCAACGGAAACTGAACCAGCCCCGGGGATGATCCTATCACCTACCCACCCTCTAGCGGCGCCAGCAAGAGGGGGCACCGAAGAGCCACCAGCTTCGGAGACGCATCGACGTCGAGCGGCGGGCCATTGCTTCTCAGGAGGCTCAACTCCTTCACCATTTCGGAAAGATAGGGGCAGCGCCGATCTCTTGGGCCAGGAACGCCAAGACAGCAGCATCAGACACACCCATTGACGAAGTTGCTGGTCCCAGAAAAGATGCACTGAAGAGAACCCCAGAGTGGGACCATACTCTCAGCCGATGGGCAGCTCACTGAAGCGATCGTGTGGATGTAACCTTGGCGTCTAGCCTCGGAATGGAGGTATCCACTTGTTCCCCAGGGAGGCATTGTATCTTGAGCCAAACATGGCTACGGAGAGGGGGGGGAGGAGGAGGAGGAGGAGGAGGAGGAGGAGGAGGAGGAGGAGGAGGAGGAGGAGGAGGAGGAGGAGGAGGAGGAGGAGGAGCCGAAAGTGAAGCTGAGGAGGATCAGGTGGAGGGAGGCAAGGGGAGGGGCCTCTGGAGGAGCAGTTGAATGGGGAGGCTCAAGAGGTGGGGGGTCATGACGATGATGATGAAGCCGAAGACGAGGCGGAGGAGAAGGTTGAGAAACAAGAAAATGGGGCAACTCTCCTCGAAACCAAACACAAAGTTTGGTTCCGCGACGTGGCGGTGCCCCAGGACCCCCACTTCCTATGTTGGCGTTAAAACTGGCGGCCTCTATGTTTCTTCTGACATCGGGGGCCGCATTGCCCGCGTCGCCGATCATTGAAATGTTGTTTTGGGGGGCGACGGGGGTTAGAACAAATTTGCGTTTGATGTCGAAGAGGATTGTAGGAATCAGAGCAAGATGGACTGGTGGGCAAGCAGGAGGCAGGGGGAACACCTATGTATCAGGATGCGGTATGGTCGGGGTGGGACGGATGAGGGAGAGTGACGAGAAAAAGGATTAGCTGGTACAGGTTGGAGGTGAAGAAGGAAGGATGCTGCGGAGGAGGAAATTGAAGATGGGATGGGGGGCCAGTCGTCCTTCGAGGACGAGCTGGAGGAGGAAGACGAGGACGGAGGTCCGTAGCCACAAAAAACGTCATCTACCAAACCCAATTCTTGAAGAACTGGTCCCGTGGCTTTGCGCCTCTCTAAGTTCGAGTTTTGCGCCCTGCAAAATCCTCGCCGGCACCCCCCACCGCGCCCCACCGCGTCTGACATTCCCAGCTCCCTGAGGCCTCTGAGCCTAGATTTCTAGGAGCCACCCACCCTGCAAAATCCTCGCCGGGACCTCCCACCGCGCCCCCACCGCGTCTGACATTCCCAGCCCCCCTGAAGCCTCTCGGCATAGGTTTCTCCCACCCTGCGAAATCCTCGCCGGGCTCCACCGCGCCCCCGCCGCGTCTGACATTCCCAGCCCCCCTGACGTCTCTGGCCATAGATATCTAGGAGCCACCTACCCTGCAAAATCCTCGCTGGGACCCCTCACTGCGCCCCCACCGCGTCTGACACTCCCAGCCCCCCTGAGGCCTCTGGGCATAGTTTCACCCACCCTGCAAAATCCTCGCCGGAACCCCTTACCGCGCCCCCACCGCGTCTGACATTCCCAGCCCCCCTGAGGCCTCTGGGCATGAGGAGCCACCCACCCTGCAAAATCCTCGCCGGGAACCGCGGCCCCCCTTCTGGGCATAGGTTTCTAGGAGCCACCCACCCTGCAAAATCCTCGCCGGGACCCCCCACCGCGCCCCCACCGCGTCTGACATTCCCAGCCCCCCTGAGGCCTCTGGGCATAGATTTCATCCACCCTGCAAAATCCTCGCCGGGACACCGCGTCTGACATTCCCAGCCCCCTGAGGCCTCTGGGCATAGGTTTCTAGGAGCCACCCACCCTGCAAAATCCTCGCCGGGACCCCCACCGCGCCCCCACCGCGTCTGACATTCCCAGCCTTCTGAAGCCTCTGGGCATAGGTTTCTAGGAGCCACCCACCCTGCAAAATCCTCGCCGGGACCTCCCACCGCGCCGCCACCGCGACAGACATTCCCAGCCCCCCTGAAGTCCCTGGGCATAGGTTTCAGGAGCCACCCAACCTGCAAAATCCTCGTCGGTACCCCGCACCGCGCCATCACCGCGTCTGACATCCCCAGCCCCCCTGAGGATTCTGGGCATAGGTTTCTAGGAGCCACCCACCCTGCAAAATCCTCGCCGGGACCCCCCACCGCGCCCCCACCGCGTCTGACATTCCCAGCTCCCCTGAGGCCTCTGGCTATAGGTTTCTAGGAGCCACCTACACTGCAAAATCCTCGCCGGGACCCCCCACCGCGCCCCCACCGCGTCTGACATTCCCAGCCCCCCTGAAGCCTCTGGGCATAGGTTTCTCCCACCATGCAAAATCCTCGCTGGGAGCCCCACGCGCCCCCACCGCGTCTGACATTCCCAGCCCCCCTGACGTCTCCGGCCATAGGTTCTAGGAGCCACCTACCCTGCAAAATCCTCGCCGGGGCCCCCCGCCGCGCCCCCACCGCGTCTGACACCCCCAGCCCCCCTGAGGCCTCTGGGCATAGCTTTCACCCACCCTGCAAATCCTCGCCGGAACCCCCTACCGCGCCCCCACCGCGCATGACCTTCCCAGCCCCCCTGAGACCTCTGGGCATACGTTTCTAGGAGCCACCCACCCTGCAAAACCTCCCGGACCCTCAACCGCGCCCCACACGCGTCTACATTCCGCCCCCTGAAGCCTCTGGGCATAGGTTTCCAGGAGCCACCCACCCTGCAACATCCTCGCCGGGACACCGCGTCTGACATTCCCAGCTCCCCTGAGGCCTCTGGGCATAGGTTTCTAGGAGCCACCCACCCTGCAAAATCCTCGCCGGGACCCCCCACCGCGTCTGACATTCCCAGCTCCCCTGAAGTCTCTGGGCATCGGTTTTTAGGAGCCACCCACCCTGCAAAATCCTCGCCGGGACCCCCCACTGCGCCCCCGCCGCGTCTGACATTCTCAGCTCCCTGACGCCTCTGTCCATAGGTTTCTAGGAGCCACCCGCCCTGCAAAATCCTCGCCGGGACCCCCCACTGCGCTCCCACCGCGTCTGACATTCCCAGCCCCTCCGAAGCATCTGGGCATAGGTTTCTAGGAGCCACCCACCCTGCAAAATCCTCGCCGGGACCCCCCACCGCGCCCCCGCCGCGTCTGACCCAGCCCCCCTGAGGCATCTGGGCACAGCTATCACCCACCCTGCCAAATCCTCGCCGGGACGCCCCACCGCGCCCCCACCGCGCCTGACATTCCCAGCCCCCCTGAGGCCTCTGGGCATAGGTTTCTAGGAACCACCCACCCTGCAAAATCCTCGCCGGGACCCCCCACCGCGCCCCCACCGCGTCTGACATTCCCAGCCCCCCTGAAGCCTCTGAGCATAGGTTTCTAGGAGCCACCCACCCTGCAAAATCCTCGCCGGGACACCGCGTCTACATTCCCAGCCCCCCTGAGGCCTCTGGGCATAGGTTTCTAGGAGCCACCCACCCTGCAAAATCCTCGCCAGGACCCACCACCGCGCCCCCACCGCGTCTGACATTCCCAGCCCCCTTGAGGCCTCTGGTCATAGGTTTCTAGGAGCCACCCACCCTGCAAAATCCTTGCGGGACCTCCCACCGCGCTCCCACCGCGTCTGACATTCCCAGCCCCCCTGAAGCCTCTGGGCATAGGTTTCCAGGAGCCACTCACCCTGCAAAATTCTCGCCGGGGCCCCCCACCGCGCCCCCACCGCGTCTGACATTCCCAGAAGCCTCTGGGCATAGGTTCTAGGAGTCACCCACCCTGCAAAATCCTCGCCGAGACCCCCCACCGCGCCCCATCGCGACTGACATTCCCAGCCCCCCTGATGTCTCTGGGCATAGGTTTCAGGAGCCACCCAACCTGCAAAATCCTCGTCGGTATCCCCCACCGCGCCAACACCGCGTCTGACATTCCCAGCCCCCCTGAAGCCTCTGGGCGTAGGTTTCTAGGAGCCACCCACCCTGCAAAATCTTCGCCGGGAACCCCCACCTCGCTCCCACCGCGTCTGACATTCCCAGCCCCCTGAGGCTTCTGGGCATAGGTTTCTAGGAGCCACCGACCCTGCAAAATCCTCGCTTGGACTCCCCACCGCGCCCCCACCACGTCTGACATTCCCAGCCCCCCTGAGGTCTCTGGGCATACGTTTCTAGGAGCCACCTACACTGCAAATTCCTCGCCGGGACCACCCACCGCGCCCCCGCCGCGTCTGACATGGGGACCCTCACCGCGCCCGCCACCGCGTCTGACATTCCCAGCCTCCTGAAGCCTTTGGGGATCAGTTCTCCATGGCCCCCCCCCCTGCCAAATCCTCGCTGGGACCACCCACCGCGCACGCCACCGCGTCTGACATTCCCAGCCTCCTGACGCTCCTGGAGATGAGCGCGCAGCTCTCCTGGACCCACATCCAGACCGGGCGCGCCCCGCGATCCATGCCCGCCGGGCTTTCCGCTTCACGCTGGCTTTTTCGCAGTCGCTACCACGTCATGCGACCGGTCTGCCACGCGCTTCCGACTGCGCTCCTGTTCTGCATCGCATACGTTACACCGCTGTGTTCCGTCCGATCTCTTCGTCGCCCGCCTTGACAACCACGCGCTGAATCCCGCCTTCTCGACGCAATTTTTACACTGCACGCACTTCCAATACCCGCGCGGCGGTCGCGCTCCCTTCACGCACGTTTCGCACTTGCGTTGCTTGTCGGCGACGTCGTTCCACATTCGCCTGGAGAATGCGCCCTCCGGCTGTTCCTCGCCGCACGCCACGCACGACTTCACCTTCGCCTTCTTGACGCACGTTTCACACTTGCGTTGCTTGTCGGCGACGTCGTTCCACATCCGCCTGGAGAATGCGGCCTCCGGTTGTTCCCCGCCGCACGCCACACGCGACTTCACCTTCAATTTCTCGTTCCTTTCGGCGGCAGCCCGCTCGACGCACTCCGTGCATTTTCGCGGCCTGGGCCTCTCTTCCCACATTGAGCCCGAATACATGTCGCGCGGTTTCTCCTCACCACACCGCGAACACTTCTTCCGTTCCTCCTCTCCCCCCCGCCGCTTCCCCTCCTTCCTCTCCTCTCTTTTGCACTTGTCGCACCAGCGCTCCACGTCATCGACGTCGCGCTTCGCGAAATGGGTGGCGATCTTGCTCTCCTTGCAGCGACCACATACGAGGTGCTTCTTCAGTTCTTCACACTCTGCGCACATTCCTCCCCTACCTCGGCTGTTCCCCGCCAGTTCCCACTGATACCGCGCGAACGCCTCTTCGTATTTCCGATGCTCGCACACGCGGCAACTCCGTCTCTCGGGGCAGTCCACGCAGCGCCGCGTGGTCAGCTTCGACGGGTGGTGCTGTGACGCGTGGAAAGCCTCCTGGCACTTCCATAAACCAATCCATGCATTGCCACGGCGTGCCCGCCCTCTTCTTATCTTCCAGGCACACGGTGCACACGCGGAGCCCGTCTGCGCGGCTCCACTGCCCGGTCGTTGGGTACATATTCTTGTACTTCGTGCACCCGCAGACCGCGCACCTGCCGGACGGCATGAACTCCTTCTCTATCGCCTCCCAGTCCAATTCTTCTCCGCGTAACGTGCGCAGCAGCAAGTCCGGGCCCTTCCGCTCGCCCTTCTTCTGATACGGCGCAATGTCGAAAGGGCGAAAGATCAGCATATCCTCGCGGCGCTGCACCCGCGTCAGTGCCACGTAGCTCGACAGAGGTGACGTGCCCCCGCCGATGCTCAGGTCCACAATGACACCCTGCTTGAACGTCTGCCCCTGCGCCGCATGGGCCGTCACTCCGATGGCTGGCGCTAGTGGGAACTGCCGTCTCTTAACCTTGAGTCGCGGATGCGGACGGCCCTTGTCCACGAACCAATCCTTCTTCTGCGGAACCACAGTGTGCAAGCCGGGTGTCGTTAATCCCTCGATCGTCCACTGGCACGGCTTCCTGCCGCCGTTCCCGTCATCGCCTTCGTCGAACAACACGAAAATCACTTTTGGCGTCTTCTTCACAATGGTCTCCCCGCCGCGCGTGACTAGATCATTGACGTCGCCCCCGTCGCATACCCAGGACTGCACCCGGCCAACGCGACCGCGCAGCAGGTTTTTGTCCTCGCTTCGATCGATATGATCGGTCAGAGCGACGGGCATGCCTTCTGCGATGGGCAAAAAGCCGTACAAGTCCCCGCTCTCCTTGTCGTGTCGTTGCAGCCATGCCATCTTCTGCTGCGGCAGATCCGGCCGCTCCCGCAGCGCCTCTGGCGTGGGCGTATCTCGCGCAGGGACGTACACCATTGGCTTTCTGTGCTTGCGTGCGTACTGGGACGCACGGAGCTTGTTCGCCTCGTACTTCACGTCGTTGTTTGGGAACACACCCGGCGCCACGAGGAACTTGTCTGACTGCAGACGCGGGTCGTCGGGACCATCCACCACGAGCTTGCGGCGCGCGCGTTCCGCTCTGCACACCTTGCACTCCTGCTCGCGGATATCTTTCGGCGTCACGGGGCGTTTCCGTCGTTGCCCCGCGCTGGACGACGCTGCGTCCCTTCCGCCACTGCACAATTCCCGACACGCTCTATTCCCGCAGCATACGTCCCCCCCCAACCAGCTCCCAGGAACGGTCGTATGCCGGCCGTGCAAGAATGCGTGCGCATCCGCCGACAGCGACCCTCTTCGGAATTCCTCCTGCGGGAAAAGGCGCAAGGACGGCGACGGAGACAGCAGCAGCGACGAGGACGACGCAGACCCTGGGCAGGGAGCTGGAAGCGTCTCCCACTACGAAAATTCGAAAGGAGGCATGAGTGTCGCGCAACAGGTGTGGGGGCTTCGCGATGGCGAAACGCCGTTGAGCGGGATTCTGAGCGCATGGCCCGCGGATGAGCCCTGCGACGTTGAGCAGGTACTCAGGGAGGCGCGCAAATCTCGGAACAAGGAGGAATCCACGGCAGACCGACTGGCGGAGGCTGACGGCGCAGTTGTCGTCGCTGGCCAGGCGGCAACATCGGAGGACGTTGCCGCGTGGCTCAGGGACCTAGAGTTCCGGGTGGACAAGCACACGGGGCGGCGTGTTGTGAACGCGAAGCAGTTCGAGATGGTCAAGAAGGTGGCGTCTCGAGTAATGCGTGAGATAGACGGCGAAGGAAGAGAGGACGGCAGCATGGGTGCGCCGCTGCAGCGGTGCATGCACGGGGGCCCTGGGACCGGCAAGTCGCACGTGCTTCGCATTATTCGTCATGAGTTGTTTGAGAAGGTGATGAAATGGACTATCGGAGTGCACTTCCAGATAATCTTCCTTCTCCTCGGGCTCCTCCCCATCTTCCTCCTCCTCCTTCACCGTTGGGCCTGGAGGATTGCTCAATGAAGATCATTCGTGATGGATCAAGATCTGCCACCGTGCCTGGGGCACAGAGTGGGCGTGTCCTCCGGTCGTCTGCCTCAGACCTGCGTGACTGCTTCAGAAACAACAGTGCCACAAGACGGGCAAAGAGGGCCCAAAACAGCGCCCACGGCGAATTAAATCGAGCCGACGACGACGCGGCCGCCACAGGCAAGAGTCTATCCTCGACGCCCACCGCGGTGACGGAGAGCGCACCGACCCCTGCAAACAAACAACACAAACCCTCCTTTGGGGTCGGCGGCAGAGGCGGCAGCCTTTAGATTGCAAAAGCGTGTAACACGAACAACATGCACGCATGGACGGCGGCTAGATTTTAACGGGCGTGGCCTCGCGAGCCTGGCTTGGCCAGAACCTCTTGGCCGAGAAACCAAAAGTAAAACGCCACGCTTGCCCCCGCCGGGTCGGTCGTTGTCTGTGCCTGTGTCCTTGTCTCTGTTCTTTGCTCTCTCTCTCTCTCTCTCTCTCTCTCTCTCTCTCTCTCTCTCTCTCTCTCTCTCTCTCTCTCTCTCTCTCTCTCTCTCTCTCTCTCTCTCTCTCTCTCTCTCTCTCTCTCTCTCCCTGCGCCCCCCGAGCTGCACGGCACTCGGGCCGCGGAAGCTGCGCCCCCCTCCCCCTCGAAAAAGAGAGGCCCGCACACACGCTCGCCCTGAGCGGGCGCGGACGGGCATGGACCCGCGAGGGGATGCCCTCAAGGAGCTCGCGGAAATTGCGGGCCACAAATAAATGGAACACAAACTTGCTCGCCGAAAACGAACGAAGGAAAGCTGTGTCTGGGCTCGCGGAAACTGCGGCCACCCCAAAAAAAACATGTCCCGCAAATATCCTCACCCCACACAGGCCAGGAAAGACTGCGACTGGGCTCGCAAAAACTGCGGGCCACCCCAAAAAGTTGCCCGCAAACCTCCTCACCAGAAACAGTCGAGCGAACAACACACGCAACCATACCCACAGGAGGGTCGGAGAGGGCTCTGGGCTCGCGTTGTCGGATATGGGGTTCCGCTCGAGTGAGAATGCCCCCCAGGGTCTGGCATCCCGCACCCATGCCCATAGCCAGCCCCCCGCCCGACGACCCCCCTATGGGCATGGGTCGTTCGCCGGGAAACATCTACGATTGGGCTCGGATAAGCTGCGGGCCAACGCAAAATGGGCTGCAAATCTCCACGGCTCGCACACATTGCGGCCCAACAACGCATTGCATGCAAATCTGATTGGCCCACGCATCTCCTCACCCAAAACAAACCAAACAAATATGCGACTGGGCTCGCAAATGCTGCAGGTCAACAAAAAATGGCCCGCAAATCTCGTCGCCAGAAGCAGCTGCGACGGGGCTCGCGGAAACTGGAGGCCAACGCAAGAAGAACCGCAAATCTCCACGACACGCGTAACTTGTGGGCCAAAATGAACTGGTCATCAAATCTGCTCTGGGATTTGTTTCGCGGCAGTTGCGAGCCAGAAAAAGAATGTTCGCAAATCCCCCCGCCTCGAACAAACCAAAACAGGCCGCGATGGGGTTCGCGGAAAAAACGCGGGACCCCCCAAAAAAGGCCCGCTAAATCTCCCCACGAGAAACCGATGCGATTGGGCTCGCAGAAGCTGGAGGCCGACGCACAAAAAAACGCACATGCCCTCGTTCGCACAATGCGCGGGCACCCTAAAAATGGCTCGCAGAAGGCAGAAACAATGATCTGCAAATCTCCCCACCCCCAACAAACCAGGAAAGCTGCGATTGGGTTCGCAAAGATTGCGGACCACCAAAAAGTGGTCCGCACATCTCGTCACCCCAAACAGACAAGAAAGGGCCCTGCTAACTGAAACAGGCATGGATGGGCACCTCGCTCAGCAGTGGCGAGGACGGGCCGAGGCCGGGCTCGCAGAAGCCTCGGCCAACGAAAATTGCTGCAAATCTGCTCGCCCTAAAATAGCGAGGAGGGGGCCTGCCCGGTCCAACGTGCAAGGGGAGGCCCGGGGCGATTGCGGGGGCAACTATGCGCGCCCCAACAGGACATGGCAGGGCAAGGATGCGCTCGCGGGAGGGCCCCGGCAAGGAATGCCCCCCGAGAAAAACTCACCCACGCATCTGCCCGATCTGGGCGACGACAGGAATGTGCTGGACCCGCGCGGGTTGCGGGCCAACAAAAACGCGGCCCGCGCATTTGCTCACTCGTGCGGACTGGGATCGCGGCGGGTGCTCGCGGGGCGCGCGAGCCAACGAACGGCCCACACATCTGCCCACTCACAGCAGGGCAGAGGCATGCGCTGGGAGCGCGGCGAGCAACAAAATAGCTCGCGCATCTACTCGCTGCAAGCGGGGCAGAGAAAACGCCAGTCCCGCGGCGGGCGCGGGCCACGCAACAAACAGGAAACACCTGCTTACCCCAATCAGACGCGAGCAAAAGGACTGGGCCGCAGGAATCTGCGGGACATCAATTAATGGCCTGCACACGTGCCCCCTCCAAGCGGAGCAGAAGGAACAAAAACGCTGGGTCCGCGCAGACTGCGGGGCAACATAGCGGCCCGCAAACATGCCCATCCCAGCCAGACCAGACGCGGCTGGGATTCGCAACAGAAGCCGCCCGCGCAAGCGCTGACCCTACGCGGGGAAGGGGCAAGCGCTGAATCCGCGATGAATGCGTGCCAGACATCGAGCTGGCGCGCGCCAGGGGCGATGGGGGGGCGCCCGCCCCGCGCACCTGCTCGCGCGAAACAAAGGGGCAAGGGCTGCGAGTGGGTCTTCACGTTGCCCGCCTCGGCTTTCCATGGCCCGCTAGTGCTTTCGTCGGCCCGCCGACAAGGATTGTTCCGCTCCAAATGAAGGCGAGATGGCCTGCGAGACGGCCTAGAGGGCGCACGCCGCCTCCAAGTCCACCGAAAAAGCCTCCAAGACAGCCAAGGGCGGGCCCAAGATGGCCCAAGACTGCCCGAGGCCCCCGAGAGGCCTCCAAGACGGCCAAGTCGGCCCCCAAGAGGGCCTCCAGGAAGGCTTGAAAATGCCGAAAACACTGATTAGCCTGAGGTGTTGGAAGAATTTGGGCGCTTATTTCTTCTCGGCCTTCCAGCGGCCCGAGGCAGCCCAACTAGCGCCGGCGCTGACGCGCCCGCGCGCCAGCGCCGACCGGGGCGCAGCGGGCGCGGCGCCGGAGCGCCGCTCAACGCTGCGACCGCCACGGCGCGGAAGAAAACATGGGGGAAGAGGAGGAGGACGACGTCGAGAAGTCAGCGCGGCCCGGTCAGAATGGAGAACAGTGAGATACACGAGGTACTCGCGCAGCGCGCTCACACGTGGCACGGCGTAGAAGTTGCTCCAATATCAAGCCAATAACATCACCCCCTTTATCCTTATCTAACCCATCCGATCAGAGAGACCAGCGAAGAACATTTGATTCCTGCACACTGACCGAGCGTCACCGAAACGGCGACGCGACTCGCCCCACGCAAACCCACCCAACAAAAAAACGAACCGAACGCAAAACTTCAGCGAACCTCTTCGAACAAAACAACGACGACGACACGCCAAAACACTTGACGGATCGCATGCGAACCCTGCCACAAGGGCCTTCGGTGAAACGCCCTGAATCCCCCTATGAAGCCACGCGCCGCGTGAGGGGTGCGCCAAAACTGGACTTGGGACGCATGTGATCCCTGCTATTGAAGCGCTCGGCGGAGCTGGCTCCCTATGAAGCCACGAACCGTGTGATGTGTGCGCGTGTGTATGTGTGCGTGCGTGTGCCCAAATTTGCAAGGGGGCATGTGTGAACCCTGACGCTGGGGCCTTCGGCGGCGCCCCCCATGAGGCCACGCGCCCCAAGGAGGCCCGCGAGCAAATCGCGGTCCGCATCACGCGCCCCAGAAGACGCCGAGGAACCCAAAAAACAACGGCGACGAAAGATCTTGCAAAGACTTAGCGCACTCCCCAAGAAAACAGGAAACGGCGACGCCCAACCTCGGGGAGTTACCCACTAGCGTCTCCGTTGAGGGGGGTGATCCAATAACCTGTCGGCGCAGCATTGGGGGGTGATAGCGTACTCATGTCCTCGCATCCCAGTGTAGATGCGACATGATGATCTCATGTCATCGATCCACCTAGCTTTGGGTCTCCCCGTCCTGCGTCTGGCATGGTATGCTGGATCGCGTTGTGGAGTCCATTGAATGACCTGTCGCGTCCATTCCGTTTCCCCCATGGCACTCGACTTCCGCGCCCATTGCCATTGCCCCAGCTGCGCTGTCGAGACCCAATCGTCAATTCCTAGCTTTGCTATAGCTGCTTCAGCCATGCGCGTGGGCCACTTGATCCAACCGACCCATGGCTCAAATAACAGCGCCCACTTCGTTGTCGTCACCATCATGGATATTCGGCGCTGGCCCCAGTGCGTTGCCGTCGACGTCGCGTCCGTCGTCGCCCTCTTCGTCGGAGTCCCGGTGGGCATTGTCGCCCTGGTTGCTGGTCAGATAGCCCAATGCTTGCTGCGATGCTTGGGCAATGACGTTTGCGGAGGTGCGCCGTGGCACTCGTGCAATCATGCGAAACATGCGTCGTTGTGTTTGCCGGAGTCGGTCTGCTAAGTCGGTCGTGAGCGCCCAATATTCGCTGCCGCGCGAGGAAGTCGGTGCGACGGCGCCGCGAAAGAGGCGTAGTCGGTCTCATTGTGAATACGTTGGTCCAGTAAGTTCTTGTTTCAACATGTGGAACCTCCGCCATGCTGCTGCTGTGCGGTTTTCGGTTCTCGCCGCGTGAGGTGCAGCGCGTTGCGGCAGCCGTCGGAGGTATTTCGCGCTGCGGTATGGGGGCGTAATTCCGAGCTTCATGCCGATCACGCACATGCCGTCGGGTGTACGTGTGCAGCGTGGTGGTATGTGACCGTTGTGCATGATCTTCGTTTTGTCAGGATGAAGTTCCAGGCCTGCTTTGCCCGCTTCAGCGATGAGGTCGGCAAGCATGTGTCAGGCAGTTTGGTGACCCAACAAACAAGAAGATGTCACCCGCGAAGCGAAGGTTGGCGAGTCGGTCATTCGTGCGTACTTGGAGCTTGAAGCCATAGCCCTTGGATGCCCATTGTTGTTCGGCTCGCCTGACGATGCTCTCTGACACGCTGTTGAAGAGCAGTGAAATGAAGGGGGTCATCTTGATCTGTGCCCCGCGGGATGTTGAACTTTTTGCTTGCGCTACCTGTCTGAACTGAGCCCGTCTGGTCATGGCACAAGTTTTTGAAGCAAGTGGATGTACGGTGCGGCCGCATGCCGTTCTGCAAGCGACTGCCATATGCGAGCGTGCGTAAATGCTGTCGGATGCCTTCTTGAAGTCCACTGCGGCCGACCGCGCGGGGAGTTGCCAGTCGTCCGCGGTGTCCAGCAGGTGGATGTCGCGAATGAGCAGTCGGTGGTGCTGCGGCGGGGTCGGGGACCTACTCGGTCGGTGCGTTGGCTGCTGTCTAAGAGCGGATACAGCCAGCTATACTGAAGCTGCGAAAAAGCTTGTACAGCATGGGTACGCTAGCGATTGATATGTAATTATTTGGTCGCTGTGGGCCTCCACTTGTGTGAAGCACTTTGATTACTGATTGCTGATAATTACTGGGCGCCGCCAACTTGTCGGCGTCGGCGAGCCAGGTGGGATGATACTGTTGTGCACATCGAGAAAACCAGACTGCAATGTGTTCTCTCCAGATTTCAGCATCTCGGCTGATATTCCAGAGACGCCAGCAGCTCTGTTAGGCCGCAGCTGGCGCAATGCTGTCTCCAGTTCGTTCCGCGTGGGATGTGGGATGGCGTCCCGTTGTGCGTCGCGCTTCGGGCGCTCGTCATTGGAATTGTTGTTGCGGTCGGTGTCGTTGTGCAAGTCCTCGTAGAACGCCGCGGCGAATACGTCGGCTATGGTCCGTCGGTCGTGCTGCGTCTCCCCGGCGTTGTCTCCATGTCCGTTAATGAATGCTCGTTGTTCGGTGGTTGTGGTTCCGCGGATAACGCGTCAGGTTCTTGTATTCCGAAAGGATGTGTTCGATTTTAGCCCTGCGGACTGCCCTTTTCGTAGTACGGATTATTTGCGGATGTGTTTGATGAGTTTGCTCGCTGTAAATATCTCGTGGGTCGGTGTGTCTCGTGTTTGTTGGAGGAGTTGCGTGAATGCGTCGCTTGTTGGGCGCTTCTTCCGCTGACAGTATATGTTCAGAAGTTGCAGCTGCAACAACATTTGATTGACTGTTCGATTCGTTCGCATGAGAAGTGTAGCCGTGTCTCCGCTAGCATTACGTCAAACTGCTCACAAAATGCTTGCTGGAACTGCGTCGTGTCGGTTGGAGGCCATGTTGGTCGCGGGTGGTGTTGCTGTTGCGTGATGTTCGTTGTCCGCTTCTTGCGGGTGGTTTTCACCACGCACGACAACCACAATGCACGATGATCATATCCTGTGTCAATGTCGGTGGTAGCCTCTCATAATCTTGGACCATTTGCCGCATCCTTTTGTTCACCGAGAAGTGGTCAATCTGACCGTCACCCTTCTGAAGCGATGTGTACGTGACCAATATGTCGTTCCGTTTTCAATAGAATGTGTTGGCAAGCCGGAGTCGCTGATTGGTGGCCCATTGTTTCAACCACTGCCCTCGAACGCTCATTGGGCCTGTCCCGTGCCGGCCCAGGGTGCACCTTGAATTGTGCGGCGAGCAATGCCCAGCACGTGCGTTGCAGTCGGCTCCGGCGACGGTCATCATACGCTCTGAATGCGCTTCTTGGCAAATCTGGGACAGAGTATCGTACTTGGCTTGAACGTGCTTGTCGCCGTAACCGCTGTGAGGAAAATTCGCTCTAACGATTCGCAAGATCAATGAACCGATGCTATCCTTTCATTAATGGGATGGAAAGAGACAACCTGATTGACCCATCTTTTGTGTACCATGATGCCGACTCCACGCTGATAGTCTCTGAACCCTGATCCCAAAAGCACATGTCCACCATCAATTGTCTAGAATTAAATAGATGGTCAACCTGCACGTCCCAGTCGTCGCATCTGCAGTCAAAGGTGAAGGTGGAAAATCGGATGCTGGAGGCTGGCAGTCAGTGTGCTGCGCTGGAGAAGGCCGGAGGTCGATGGGTGGAGGTGGATGTGGAAAATCCGATGCTGGAGGCTGCAGTTTGGAGTGCTGAGTCGGCGGGGGCTGGAGGTTGATAGTCGGAGGTGGAAGTGAAAAATCAGATGCTGGATGCTGGAGGTCAGTGTTTTGCGCTGGCGAAGGCTGGAGGTCGACGGGTGGAGGTGGAAAGGGAGGAGGCAGATGCTGGAGGTTGGAATTCAGAGAGCTGCACTGGCAGAGGCTGGAGGTCCACAACAAGTGGGAAAAGAAATGTTGGAGGCTGGAGATTGGAAAGGAGAGCCGGAGTCGGAGAAACCGTCACATGATCTTGATGGCCTGATCGATGATGTGACCCGGCACGCCCATGGAGCTTGGACATTGCCGTCGGATCCGTCGTCGGTGAAATAGAAGGTCGGTCAGCACAAGCCTGTGGTGCGGAGATGTCCTCGATGCCTGCGTCGAGGGTGGAGGAGGAGGAGGGGCGGTGGGTGGATGAGACGGAGCAGGAGGGAGGGAGGGGAGGGAGGGCGCGAGAGAGGGACGGAGGGGGGGAGTGGAGAGAGGAGGGAGGAGGAGGAGGAGGAGGAGGAGAGGAGGAAGGAGAGGAGGAGGAGGAGGAGGAGGAGTCGGCGGACACAGTGTGGTCTAGCCTTTCGAGCCGCAGTCGGGAGGCACCAGCTGGAGGCCCGCCGGCGGCCACGGCCACGGGAGCTCCGCAACCGCTGGGGACACACATGCGTCACATGTGGCAGCCGTCCTCGCCGTTCTCCTCCTCCTCCTCCTCCTCCTCCTCCTCCTCCTCCCCGCTCCCCGCATCACCGTAAGCATCATCACCTTCATCACCATCGCCGTCGTCGTCATCATCACCATCAGAATAATGATCAGCATCCTCATCATCCTAATCATCAATTTTTTAATCATCATCATCATCCTAATCAGAATCATCCTCATCATCATGTGCGGTGCCACCATCGTTCTGGTAATTTACGACACCATCATCATCGGCATCATCACAACCGACATCGTCATCATCATCATCATCATCATCCTCATAATCATCATCACCGTCATCATTATCATCATCATCATCATCATCGTAGTCGTCGCCGTCGTCATCACCACCACCGCCTCCAACATCATCATCATCATCACCACCATCACCACCATCATCGCCATCATCATCGTCATCGTCGTCATCATCATGGGCATCAGCACCATCATCATCACCATCAGTAACATAATCATCATCAACCTCATCAACATCGTCATCAGCATCGCCATCATCATCATAATCCTCCTCCTCATACTCGTGGACGCCATCGTTATGGTGATATACGGCACCATCATCATCAACATCATCACAACAGCCATCGGCATCATCATCACCATCATCAATATCATACTCGCCATCATCATCATCGCCATCAACATCATCATCACTATCGTCATCACAATCACCATCATCATCACCATGAGCGTCGTCATCACCATCATCAGCATCGTCACCACCCCTTCCTTGTCTCTTTGGGGTGAAAAGACCGGGCCATTTTCTGGGGGGGGCGCATTTTCCGCGAGCCCAATTCAAGCCGTTTCGGAAGAGGAGATTTGCGGGCTCTTTTTGGGCCCGCAGCTTCCGCGAGCCAAACCACAACCTTCTCAGATCTGCTTGCGATGCGGAGATCTGCGGGCCCGTTTTTTGTTGTGGCCGCAAGTGGCGCGAGCTGGGCTGGGGACACCTACTCTTTAAGACACCCCCGGTCCAGCTCAGCTGCTAGCACTCCGTCTCACACTCTGCAGGTGTACTGTTGAAATCTGACTTGACCTATTTCAATGTGATTTCCCACCCTTCATGGATAAACCACATCTTGGGCCCCGGCGCGAACCTCGGCAAACCCGGCCAGCGCGCGGAGCTTGCGGATTCAGACCGCGGGGAGACACAAGACGCGCAAATGTTCAACGCATCTTCTTGGAAATTACTAGGCTTGTAGGACCACGCCAGGCTTAACTTTAGGTCTGGCATGTCCCCCTACAGGCGGAATTCGGACGACCTACCTAAAAGTTGGAGCCCCTAGGAAAGCAGCAGTAGTTGCTATGCTATGCTATGCTACGCTATGCTATGCCATGCTATGCTGCGCTATGCTATGCTATGCTGTGGTATGCTAAGCTATGTTATGGTTTGCTATGTTATGCTATGATATGCTATGATATGATACGCTATGCTATGTTCTGCTATGCTATGCTATGCTAATATATGTTATGTCATATTGCGCTGTGCTATGTTAAGCTATGATATGACTTGCTATGCTATGCTAAGCTGCGCTATGCGATGCTGTGCTATACTAGGCTATGCTGCGTTATGCTATGCTATACTATGCTATGTTATGCTGCGCTAGGCTGTGCAGCACCACCTGGTGCCGAGGCGGGTTGTGCAGCACCGCTGAACGCCTCACCCCGCCAACCTCGGGACATGAGCGTGGGCGGCTGTGTGGCAGGGCCTCCGGACTTGAGCCGAAATGGTTACGGAAAGCACTGCTTGCGGGGGCTCCGGTCTGGCCATCGAGGCTAGCTCGGCATCTGTCGCGCATTGCTTTTGCTTTGCCTTTCCTTTGCTTTGCTTTTGCTTTTGCTTTGATTTGCTTTGCGTTGCTTGTGCTTTGCTTTGCTGTCGCTGCTGTTGCTTTGCCTTTGCATTGCTGCTATGCTATGCTATGCTCTGCTATGCTATGCTATGCTATGCTGCGCTGTGCTATGCTGTGCTGTGCTGTGCTGCGCTATGCTGTGCTATGCTACGCTATGCTATGCTATGTTATGCTGGGCTATGCTATGATATGCTATGCTGCGCTATGCTATGCTACGCTATGCTATGCTATGCTGTGCTCTGCTATGCTAAAGCTCAGCGAAGCTGAAGGTAAGGTAAGCTAAGATACACCTGAGCTAAGATGAAGCTAAGCTAAATAAAGATGAAATAAGCTAAGCTAAGATGAGATAAGCAACGCTAAACTAAGGGGACGTAACTGGGGGAACCGCGGGGCGGATCCTGGGGGAACCGCCCAGGGCGGTTTACACAGCCCGGCCCCTTCAAGCTCAGAGAGTAAGAACCCTTCTAGGCAGAGTCTAAGTAGGGAAAAGTATCCCCTAAATATTCCAGAACAGTCAACAAGTCGTCTCCAGGCTATTTTTTCTCCTGTAGAGCCACGTGCCCGACTTAAGCTTACTTGTCAAAATGCGGCTCTCGCTCTAGACTTCCTCAACTTCAGGCACCAGGAGCTCAAACATGTGCAACAGTTGCACGGATGGAGGAGCGGTTCCTTTGCAGAGCAGGGCTGTCGCTCGAGACCGGGTTGAACTTGCTGGTCCGATTCATGTATATATAGATATAAAGTGAGTCCTACTAGATAGCTATACGTTAAGCCTAATTGATACAAATTTTCATATATGTATATATATATATATATATACGTGTATTAAGTTTCTGGTGTATATATGTAGATATATGTATGAATTAAATCGCTGGATGATAAAAACCAGTACCTTTTCACAACCGCGTTCTGGCCTGAATGGCAAGCCCATCGGGTACTTAACCGCCTTTCACGTGGGGCGTTTGTTGTCATGAAAGACAGGGTTCAGGGACTTACAAGGGAATTGGGACGAAAGGGCGCGCTTCAGCATCGTCGATGTATCCTGGGCTTATTCTGGACAGCATGTTCTTTCTCACCACCACCACCACCACCATCACCAGCACATCCTCCTCCATCCTCTTCGCTGCCTCCTCCAATCCTCCTTTGTCCTCGTCCCATCGTCGTCTTTCTCATTATCCTCTTCCTCCTCCTCCTCCTATTCCTCCCATTTCTCATCCACCTCCTCCTCCTCTTCCTCCTCCCCCCCTCCTCCTCCTCCTCCTCCTCCTCCTCATCCTCCTCCTCTTGATCCTCCTCCTCCTCCTCCGCCCCCCTCTTCCTCCTCCTCCTCCTCCTCCTCCTCCTCCTCCTCCTCCTCCCCCTCCCCCTCCCCCTCCCTCTCCCTCTCCCCCTCCCACCTCCTCCTCCTCCTCCTCATAATACTGCTCTATCGGCCTCTGTCTCTCCTCCTGCCGCCCTCCACCTGGCCCTCCCTTCGTCGTCCCAGCACCCCCTCCCTCCACGCTCGGGTCTCCAACCCTCCGCCCTCCTCACACCTCTTTCGTCACGCCTCTCTCTCTCTCTCCTCTCCGTCTCCTCACTCCTCCTCTCTCTCCTCCTCCTCCTCCTCCTCCTCCTCCTCCTCCTCCTCCTGCCTCCCATGCTCCTCCACATCCGCGCACCTCCTTCTTCTCCTTCTCATCCTGCTGTTCCCACACGTCCTTTCTCATGTTTCTTCCTCCGCCTCCTCCTTTTGCTCCTCCTCCTCCTCCTGCTCCTCCTCCTCCGCCGCCTCCGCCTCCTCCTCCTCCGCCTCCTCCCCTGGAGAGCCTCTAAAAGCCTCCAGTCCCACCCACACCGCTGCGAAACCATTAGATATCTGAAACCACCTAAGCACTCTCGCCTGCTCCGTCGTCGTCGCCGCCGACGCCGACGCCGTCGTCGTCGTCGTCGTCATCATCATCCTCATCACCGTCGTCGTCGTCGTCGTCGTCGCCGTCGCCGGCGACGCCGTCGTCGTCGTCGTCGTCGTCGTCGTCGTCGTCGTCGTCGTCGTCGTCGTCGTCACCATCTTGCCTCCCAGGTGCAGCCAATTACATGCGTACCCGTTCAGTATGCTAATCCATGTCGTAAGCGTCTCAGGAGTTCTTCGATGGCATCGGCATCCTGGCATTGCAGAGCTATGCTCAAGCTTGCCTTCCCCAGAACCCCCCACCCCCTGCCTCCTCCTCCTCCATCTTTTCCTCCTCCTCCTCCTCCTCCTCCTCCCTCATGTTCCTCCTCCTCCTCCTCCTCCTGTTCCTCCTCCTCCTCCCTCCCTCCCTCCCTCCCTCCTGCCCCCTCCTCCTGTTCCTCCTCCTCCGCCTTCTCTTCCTCCTCTTCTTTCTCCTCCTCCTCCTCCTCCTCCACCTCCTCCTCCTCGCCCTCCTCGCCCTCCTCCTCCGCATCTCGCTGCCCTCGCCCCCAGCCCGCGCGCCCAGCTCCCCCCGCTTCTCCGCCAGCGCGCCGCGCCTGCATGGGACGGGCCCCCCCCCCCGCCAGCCGCCCGGCAAGCCCACCGGCTGTGGGCGCGCGCACGCGGCGCGGCAGAGGTCGAGCTACGGCTCGACGGCGACAAGGTCGACGGCTACCAAGACCTTCAAAGACGAAGCGGGGACGAGAAGAACACTGGGTAAGGATAGATCGGGAATCTGTGAGATCCGGCGGCTCTGGAAGATGTCTCGGGCGCCGCGGCCTTCCCAGAGCGTTCCAGCACGCTCTGAGAGCGTTCCCGAACGCTCTGGAACGGGCTATCCTCGTCCTGGCCCCGTCCGTGATGCCCCTCCAGATGGGATCTGGTACAGTCATCGGCCTGACCTAAGGAACGATAAATAAGGAACGAAGCCCCTTTTCCATCCCAAGGAATAACACATAAGATAACAAGTAACGCATAAGGAACTGTAAATAACGCATACAAACATAAGGAACGACCGAGCCCCTTTTGAAAAGTAAGTGCTCCTTATTCAAGCCGCTCACTGTAGGGAAGATCTTCAGCGACGGCTCAGCGATCGGCAAATGTCCGGCGACGGCTGAGCGATCCTCAGGCCACAGGATGACAAGCAGAGCGAAGGAGGCAGAACGGACCAGAACACCTGCGGTCCAAGCTGTGCCTCTGCACAGAACTACACGCGAAGCAGGCTGATGAAGTGTGAGGGCGGGGCGGAGCGAAAGAGGAGGAGAGTCATGAGAAGCACAAGACAAAGACACCACAAGAAGAGGAGAAGAAGAAACAGGAGAAGAATGTGGAGGAGGATGAGGACCAGAAGGAGCCCCAGATGCATCGACGATGCTGCAGTACGCCACCCACCCGTCCCAGGCCCCCTCCGCATAGGCTTCCGCCAGAAGTATATTGTTTCTCCCTGCGACACGTGCCCCCATTTGGAAGACGAGCGCCACACGGTCCTGCACTTTGGGCGAGGGCACCTCCTCCTCCTCCTCCTCGACTCCTCCTCGACTGCGCCTCGACTCTGCCTCGACTCCTCCTCGACTCTTCCTCCTCCTCCTCCTCCTCCTCCTCCTCCTCCTCCTCCTCTAT